>UCOL01004196.1:0-15576 GCA_900474335.1 Ormyrus nitidulus
CCAATCAAATCAGTCAACAGTAACCAATCAAAACAGTCTTATTGTGATGACAGATTTCATCCATCACTTTTTTAAGAGAGGATACATAATCTGCTGAAACAAGCAAAATTTTTAATCTTATGCTGGAAATACGCGTCTCGCTAAGTTTTCCTGCACTTATTCTAGAAAAAGTGCCAAAGTGCATAAAGAAATCTCCTAAAGATTACGACTATCCCACTTTACGTAAGCACTTAAGTATACCGTAGATAGTACAGACTTCCGATAGCGTGAAAATTTTTCAATTCTCCCATTATCCGCCCGGCCCCATCCGCCGAAGTCCCCATTTTAAACGGATCCTCGAAAAAAAAAGTGGTCAAAATCATTCCGCGATCCCGCCAATCCCCCGACGATAAACCCCGCGTTACGTATATATATCGACCAAGCAATAAGATACTTTTCATTTTCATTGATTTAATTAACTATTAAATTTCGGAATATTCATTAGTCACGCCCACGGCGACGCGCCTCTCATCTCTCTTTCCCTTTTCCAGGCGGCCGCGGCAAGAAACGCACCGCGTTAACGAAGAGAACCGTTACCGCGCCATTAGCATACACTCGCATAATCCGGCACGCGACTGCCGTCTCTGCCGTGCGAAAAAAGCGGCAGGTTTGAATCTCTCTCTCTCTCTCTCTCTCTCTCTCTCTCTCTCTCTCTCTCTCTCCACCCTTTGTTCGCGATTGCGGCTCCGCGCGCGTGGCTCGAGGCCTTTTTTGTTGCGGGCCGTGTCGTCGCATTCCTCGTCAGGCTTGGCTAGACGCGCGTCCTTGCACGCGCTACCGCGTCCGCGGTCGATATTGCTCTTGTACAATTATTGAACTGCGAACACACCGTGGGAGGGACGCGGTCGCTCGAGAGAGAGTTCCAGAGACACGGAGGGGGAGTCTGAATTGTTTTTAATTGTGCGAGCGAGATCGCCACGGTTTCGTAGAAAAAGGATTTTAACATTCCAGGAGAGCAGAGCGAGCAAAGACACACTCCTGAAGCTTAACGTCGTTTTCATTGAAATCGTTCAGTAGATTTCAATGCGGAATTAAATTTATAGTTCAACTTCATAAACAACAATTAGATGTAAATGCTGCTGACCTTTTACCTGTGAAGTTTTATTTTGCGCTTATAAGTTTAATACGTACTTCTCAGCTTTGCGATATTGCGTTTTGAAAAAAATGTTTTTGATATACGTCATTCATATCACTTTGAGTATTCATATATCTATATCAGCAGACGTGTGGTATAATAAAACCAAATAATATATATTATGCAATTTCTTTGTAGAGCTAAGAAAAGGGAACTTAATTTAGTTAGCACAAAGGGCATTAATAAAAAGTTTTCGTATTGTATGAATTGTAGGTTTTTTTTTCAACAACGGAATTTACATTTTAAACATATTTTTCTTAATATGTTATTTTAATTGTTTATAAATTAGAAATTTTAGAGGTTTTAAACTATGGCAAGCAGAATAAAGAACTTGTTAGTGCTATTGAAATAATGTAAATATTTATTGTCTGAACATAAAAAGTACTTAATCCACTTCTATGCATTGAACCTATATGTATCAATATAAATTGTAATTACACTTGCCGCCAATGTTTACATCTGTTTCGCGTCTTTGAAATTCACAATTTTGCAACGATTAAAGCCTCGAAGGCAAAGTTCATTATTCCTCACTCCATAAATCAGCCCGGCCGAGACATAAAAGTCGCGGAAAACCCGTAAAGTTCAGCTCCTTTCTTTCGACTCAATAGATCACTCGGCTAAGAGATTAAAAGCGAACGAAAGCCAGGCCGGTGATTGCCTTCCAAGCCTCTCTCGTTGTGGCGGTTCACCGGGGCGGGGAAAAAAAGGACCTCGTAGCGAATTCCTCGCTCGCGGACTTGAACTTCGAACCTTTCTAGCGTCCGATTGGCTGGAAAGGCCTTATCTGCCGGTCGCTATCCCTTAACCGTGCATTTATCAGTAATTACACTCGCCGCGCTATCCGTGCCTTTTTTTGTTCTCATACCATCGTCGGTCTCCGACAACGAAGGCGTATCGGCATTTGATCGATGGCTCGGCCATGCGGCACAAGCGTGGCACAATTACGCACGCGGATATCACCTTTTGTTATCGTTCGCGGAGTTTTTTCCGCATCGTTGACACGTCGGAGGTAGAACAGCGCAGAGGCGGCCGTTTTTATTTCGAATAATTGGAGCGAGGAATTCCAAGGAGCCGGGGGTGAGCTTTGCTCAAGTTTTCTGTCATCGCTGCGAGGGAGATCAGCTTTGTTGGCTGCTTTTTCAAGAGAAATGATTTGTGGGAGTGAGAGGTCATGTGATAATTTATGTGGAAAATGCATGCAGTTTATCAAAATTTTTATAAAATTTGTTCCTGATTTTTACTGTAAGCAAAAATTTGAATGCTCGATGATTAATTGAATGTGGAAATTATGAAAAAATTCGTAAGGAATGCAATTCATCTACAATCCATGAACATCGTCTGTCCTTCGACAGTTTCAATAAAAGTCCCGTAGAAACTTGCAAAAACTGAGTTACCTTCATTTGTCTTGACGTCGAATAATTTCAAGGCGTTTCAGTGATTAGTAGCAACAAGCAGTGAAGGGGTAACAAAGGCAAAAAAAAGTCTAAAGTGCAATAAAGTTCTGAGAAAATAATCACATTTTATTATCAGGACTCATATTATATATATAAAAGTTTACGTAGTACAATAAACAATTTTTCGCAGTCGTACATATAGAAACCGGCGCCTCGAGCCGACAATACAGAATGCGGCACCCCTCTTGTTTTCCTTCGTCGTCGTATTTTTTTTTCTTCTTTTTCTCGCTAAAAACATTGTGCGAAGCGCTGCACCCGAACAGCGGTGCAGCCAAGTGCGTAGGTATAAGCTATGTGCGTGTGAGAGGGAATTTTCCTCTTCCGGAAAATTCGGGCGCGCGTCGACCCGGATCGTCGAAGCGGATGAAAAGGAGGGCGGGCGGCGCTCTCGACGGAGTGTCGCGAGAGGCTGTCGCGCTTGAATTTAACTGCGCGTTTGTGCGCGCGGATAATAGAGTCGCGAGGTGCGCGTGGGAGATCCATTCGAGAGAGAGCACGAGGGAGAGAGATAGAGACGGAAAATTATTGGGCGTTGCCCGCCTTTTTTCCGCTGTCTCGAAACGCAGCGCGCGCGAAATATCTCGGCTGAGATTTACGATTCTGCGCGGCGCGATCCACAAAAGGCGAGTGAGATCTATCGGAATTTGCGCGCCGAGAGTTGTTCGCTTTGTTTTCGATTTTTGCTCTTGCGAAAGCTTCGTTATCTCTCTCTCTCTCTCTCTCTTTCTCCGTGCGTCTGCGCGCGCGGAAAGAGGCAGGGTCCGTCAATCAGGATTTAGCTTTTCTCGGCGCCAAAGACGCCGCGTGTCTGCGTGTTTCGCGGCCCTCGCGTCTTAAGTTGCAAGCGAATCGAGAAGAAAGCGGAGGTAGAGTGTCCTCGGATCGTTTACCCGAGAGTGAATCCAAAATCATTTGCATTCGGAGGTAGATAATGTGTAAGAAGTATTACGTGTGATATTTAAGTATTGTTATGCATGTTACGACGTCGTATTATGGGCGAAGTGCGGAGACGGAGGCTGAGGTGCGTGACGGAAGTTGAGAGAACGAACGAAATCTCTGAACGGCTCCGAGTGAAAATTCGGATCCCTTAGTCTTTTCTAGTTTCTGGCGTACCGAAGCGTCGTATACTTCGAGGAAAGATTCGTCGTCCTCGCGATGGTCCGAAGTCTAACGAATCTCTCGATTCCCGTGTGAAAATAATCCGCGCGAACGGTACTAATATAGTACTCCAGCGACCTTGGCAATTTTTCACTTACGACTGTATAAAAAGTCGGATCTTAGCTGCATCGGAAGTGAGTATTTTATCACGGGGACTGTACATATGCTTCGGCGACGAGCGTTTTTTTTTTTCTAATCCCGTTTCACTGGAAGCATTCAGAGCAGAGAGGCGCGCCGGTCACGTATGCGGGTTGTGTTGTGTGTATGTATGATGTTTGAGTATTAGTTCGGTGAGGATCTCTCAGCTCAGTAGTAGTCGCGGCCGGGGTTGTAGGAGCCGTCGTTCCAGCTGGGGCCACCCCACGGGCCCGGGGCGGGGCCCACTGGACCGCCTGGGGCAGCCTTCGCTGCCTCGGCGCTGTACAGAGAGAAGTGGACAGCCTTGGCCTGCTGCACCTCGGGGGTGTCGACTACGCGGCCGTCAGGTCCGAGAGGGGCTGGTGGCCCGCTGTGGAGAGCAATGGTTTTTCGATTAGTTTCGGGTTTTCGCGGGGGTTAGGGGTTAGTCTGAACACGGAATTAGTTCACAAGAGTTAGTCACGTTTACCGTGTGACATGGAACTATTTACAGTGTTTCCAAGTGCTTTTGAGATTTGTCACCTTGACATTGTTTGTAATTTCAAATTATATTTTCGCTAAAGTGATCATTATTATACGTTCTTGTTAATAATATTTGGTATTAGTAACATTTGTTAAATTCAGTTAAATTCAGTTAATAGGACGCAGATCTGAAATTTTTTAGTTACAATAAAAGATTAATTGGTCTTTGCTAGTGAAAAATGTTCGTTAAAAAAATTAGTCACACAAATTATTTAGTAAGTTAATCACCAGAATTAAGAAATTCATTAAAATTATAGTCAATATAAAAAAGCCGAGCGATTTTTATAGCATCAGTATTGATCCAAAGATATTAGTGCTCAAAGAAGTAAAGATCAGTCAAACGCAGTCCATTAAAAAGCCAAAGCCCAGAAATGCGACACCGGCAAGAAGTGAAGAGAAAGCCAGTGCCCCGAGCCAACAAAAAGACACGGATAAGAGATAAAAAATAAAGGTTCGCTTTCGGCCGTCATATAAGATCCGGACAGCGAGCGTTGCGGCGGCGCCTTGGAGTAGTGGGGGGATGGCGAAAGCGGGCGGGGGTGGTCGTAAAAAGTCACCTGTACCGGGGAGCGTAGCCGCCGTAGGGGACCCCGGCGGCGGGTCCGTCGTAGGGTCCACCGGGTCCTTTGGGGGCGCGGGCCGCGGCCTCGGCCAGCGCCGCCAGATGGGCGGACTTGGCCTGGGCGACCTCGGGCGTGTCGATGACGCGGCCGTCGGGGCCCAGGGGCGCGGCGGCGCCGTGGGGTCCGTAGGGGGCCGGCCCGCCGTACCACTGCGGCACGCCGAGGACCGTCGACACCAACGAAAGCAAGATCTGCAACAGAATTTCGAGAGACGAGCGTCGGTTGGATGAGACTGTTTTTTATGGGGATTAATTTTGCCTTTTTGCCTTGCGCTGAAAGTATAGGTGAGGTTCTAGTATTTCTTTTTCAATTTTTGTATATTTTATGTTGAGTTGTTACGTTATGTTCTGATTCTTATCAGTTTTATATCGATCAATCTAAATGTGTCTTTATTGGAGGAATTCGAATTGAACTTTAAATCATTGAAAAATATCCTTTTAATTTTATGCTGATATTAATGTTAAGATTTAAAAATTTTGTTCCCTGCAATTTCTTTATCTTTATATTTTATTCTTCTAAGTTAAATATAAAGGTATTTTTCGTAATTGAAGCATTCTGTAAATGAAGTTATTTGATTTTTCATACCGATTATTAACTTAAAAAAGTATTGCATAACCTTACATTTAAATTATCCTTTTATAAATTTTGCGAATGATTTTAATGAAATTTTCTTGTACAACTGACATTACAATGTCAGTTTTTACACATAAAATGATAACGCATTTAATTTTAGTCATTATTGTTTATTAAATTAAATTCCTTTGATATTAACAATAACGATAAAAATAATATCAAATAGATTGATTATTACTAACTTTTAATTCAAAAGTATTAAAAGATACAAGTATAATAGCGACGATAATTCAACAATTTATGTCTAAAAACGCCATAAACTTTTATTATCACGCCTAGAAATAATCCAACCTGCAGCCAATAACGCACTCCGGCTCCTTGTTGCGTCATCCGAAAAAGCCCAACCCCCCCGCGAAAAAAAAATATATCAAACGGCAAAAATAATCCGACCTCGTCGCAAAAAGCTATCCCACCTCCCCTTAGGTAAAAAGTCGGTACTCACAATGGGGATCATGTTGACTCGGGTCTGTCTCTCGCTCGCTGCACTCCCTGATCAGCAAGTCCCCGGGCGCACATGATCTCGGTGCTCCTGGACCCGTCAATTTATAGCGAGACACGGCCGGCCGGGCAGGGGGATATCTCTCGCGCGGCGGCGGCGGCGGCCTGCCCGCTGCCACCCCACCCCACGTGGCACACGAGCACCACACCCAGATGGAATAATGCTCCGCTTCGACGTGTGCGTGGACTGCATCGCAGTGTGTCTCGCGGCCGTCGCTGCCGCCGCGTGCCAGTCGCGCGCGGGCTTGCGCAAATTCCCGCGGATGCCGCACCATTGTTCGACGCCCTCGCGGGGCTATTAACATTGACATTTAGCCTGGCCGATGAGACGCGCTTTTAGGAGCCGAATTCCTCTCGTTACGCTGCATCCTGCCAGGTGTTCCTTTGCGGGAGGTGATTCAGGGCTGACCTCTCCGAGAGAGAGAGAGAGAGAGAGAGAAAGGGGGGGTGAACGAAGGTGGGAACGACGGTTAAGTGGAGCGTCTTGGGAAAAATTTTTCATGGCTTTTAGCGGGAAGAAAAAGAGTTCGAGCCCTAAAGCGAGACTGAGAGCTTGTAATGATGCGGTTTATGAGCTTACGAGGAAAATAAGGCCGCACTGGCTCTCGGTCGTTTAACACTCGTTCTTAGGTAATTTGAAGAGTAAAAATTGCACCCTGCAATATATATTACGAAAAAACAGACTGTTTTTCAAAAATATATTCTGCACAAGAACTCCGCGTGCATTTAACCGATTTCATCAGATTGTCCTAAATATTTTTCAAAAATATTATCTTTATCCTTGGAATTTTTGCAAGTTTTTTCGGATTAAAGCAGAAAACTCTGTTGCTGAACTAAATTAACTTTAACCTTAAATTACGCAACAATAGTCTGACAAAATTTCTAATAAAATAGTAATAAATCTATTATGTGATATTATTTTTAAAATTTGAATTTGAAAGCCATCATTGCTAAAAAAAAATTGATAAATAACGGCGAGGCCTAGTTGACCAAAATTTACTATACTACTATATATCTCGGCGTGCTAAATTTAGCTTCAACTTCCACCTTACGCAACTTTAATGCAAATAAATAAATAATGATAACGATGTGTTGAATTGCCTCCTGAAGACTTATATTTACGATCGCACGTTGCGGGATAAACACGTCAGCGCTAGCAAAAATCGTTAATGGTAACCGTAACCCAACACCGAGGTATCGAGCAAGATGATCGTTGACTGACCATAACGCAAAGTTTATCGCGGCTGAAAATTGCCGCGCATTTCACTCATCTCCTCGAGTGTTCCACACGGGATAATAAGATTGCGCAATCACCGTTGGCCAGTTCGAAAAGAAATGTTTCATAGCGCCGCCGGTCGGAAATGCGTTTTTAAACTGACTGCTCTACGGTCAGTTTTAGCTTCGCCGAGCAAAGCTAACTGCCAAGAAATAAGTCGGTTATAGTTCAAAAAGTGACTGTTCACATTCAGCTTTTATTTACGGCACTCGACAGTGGGTAAGTTCATAATACGCGAAAGAAAGAGTTGCATATTGTTCTTTTCAGAGATGTTGACACTTGTACTAATTACCTATAATTATTGAGATGAGCCGTAACCTGGCAGTGCATTACTTACGAGACACTTGCTAATTTTTCGATACTTAACTACATGTAAATTTATAACACATATAAAATAGTCATTATCCTTTAGCCAGTACTAATAAGCAGTAGAAGCTCGTTACAAAGGAATGTTCATATATTATTAGTGCCCGCGAGTATTTTATATTCAATAAATTATTTTGTTGTACAAGTAAATATCGACTTTTTCGATATTTCAAGAATTCTCATAAAACTGATTTCCTTGCTAATCTGCATAGATTTATTGCATCACGTCAGTGAGCTTTGGTCACGGCTGATTAAACCCGGCGGATTTATACACGCGGTAACTCAAAGTAAATACAAATTTCAGTACAATGTAGCGACATTTTCAGCGCTAAAAATGAGAATCATTTGCTCCCTATAAAAATGGGGCAAAAATTTTCGCGAGAGCAAAAATCCGAAAATTACTCGCCGCGCGTCAAAGAAACTTGACCGCAGCAAGGTATACCGCGTATAAACATTGCATCACAGAGATTAGACCCGTGATGCAATTGATTTTATCCGAGTTCGCATACTTTTTAGCTCGTAATGTTCAATTGTTATTTGGGATTTTTTTCGACTCCAAGTGTTATCTTGTAAGAGCTAATTCAGTTGCAGTTTTCAAGTTTGGAGCAGTAAATTTAATTCTATGCGAAGGCATTGTTCCATTGCATCATGATATTTAACGGTAGCTGGATTTTTATGGTCCCGTATAGTGAACTGTAACAGGAGTCTCGGAAAAATTAGCACCTGGAATACATTTTAATTGCGCTTTAAGGCAAAATTCCGTTGTTTCACTCGCGGGTTTATTGCGTTATATGCGCATATGTTTCGTATAAGTTTGAGGAATAAGAACTGCATGCGCATACAATTATACATGCGCGAGACCATCAAATTTTACGAACAAAATTATAAAAACAGGACAGTTTCTTCAGATTTTCATTCTTCAATTCAACGCGGTCGCCGGAACTGTTAAATAAATCCTTACGCTCGCAATTTCCTTTTCAACCCTCTTTCTCTCGCGAAAGGATGATTTCGAAGAAAGGCCAGAGACGAAAACGAAAGGAGCGTCGAGATGAACGGGGAGCGTCCGACAGGTGCAAGCAAGCAAATAGAGATAGAAAGTGCCGTAACCGAAGTGAGAGAGAGAGGACCGGGACTACTTTCGTAGACGGACAAATGCTGCCGATATGCGTAACAGGTTCAACGGCGTCGATGATAATAGGTAAGACTGCAGCCGCGATGAATCGCAGCTTTTCGATTGGAATTTAAGTAGAGCAATAATGCCTTTTCGTAAACTGATCCTTTGTGCGTATAATTATCTATTACGCAGATTTTACGGTCTCTTTGAGCATGAGATCGGTATAGTTGCTGAAAAATTTAATTCGATTGCAAAATGTTCTCGGAATTCTATGGGCTATTAGATAATTCAATTTAAAATTGACAGGAACCTGTGGGTCTGTTAAAATTACCAATATTTAGTTCATTGTACGTGCTTGGATTATAAATTTTTATAATTTAACAATTTGTGCCTAAGAAATTTGGCCTGTAATTACGCGCAATTAAAAATGCCAACTGTAATTTTAAATATTAATAGGCTTTGACTAAAATTGTTTAATAATTGAGTAAAGAATACGAAATTCAATTTTATACATAACATGTGAACAAACAAATTATAACAGCTTCATAATTAAAAATAATATAATGAAAGTATACAGAAAAATACAAGCAAGACTTAATGTCTAATCAAACTCAATCTGTTACTACTTAAAAATTGATTCGCGATAACGAACATTTCTTTCATAAAACAGTAAATAAAATATAAAAGTATCTAAAATACTTATTGAAGATACAATATATTCTATTTCTAATCTATTTTGTAATGTGCAAGTTTCACAATCGTATTAAAATTAATTCAAAGCATAAATTTCCACAAACAGCTTCATTTGATCAAATGGAAGCGATTTTACAAAATAAATGAGCAGATATATAATTTCTGATTGAGCTTCTAAATTTAAGCGCGTCTTAATTTTATTACTTCGTAAAAAGCCATATTACTTTCAGGCACAATGATAATGAATTTCCCGCCGTTCCGTAACTGCGGGATTTTATAATTTTACGGCGTTATAAAAGGCTTTAATCGATGTGTTCGAGAAAACAGCAATTGTTCTCAAATAATATACCAATTTAGCAAAAATGTGAGGCTATAATTTTAGAGCGATGATTTATTCTTCTAACGCCTACGGTTGCATATACGGTGCATACTACGTTGCTCGTTATTCGGTCAGAAGAAACATTTTAATTGACTCTGGTGTAATCATCGGCATTACGATGCTTTCCTTTACGGCTGCGCGAGCTAAATTGGTTCATTTTACGCGGCAATTCTATTAAACACCTTGTTATAGCTTTGTTTAGTTTACCTTTTACACGCGTCTCTGCTGAAACTAAATCGTTGTAAACGCATACACGCTGACAAAAAATTTTTTATGACTTGTATTTAAAAAACAAAAGTGATTGCTATATTTTAACTGATTACTGGTGAGAAAATAAATTTGCACTTTAAAAAAAATTGAAATAACATATATGTCATGAATCGGTAAGCATAATATTTTCTCGGAGGACACGACAGAGGGAGCCTCACGAATATTTTCGGACCCACTCTTTTAAATTATATGTACCTGCTTATTGCTTTCTATAACGAAAAAGTAAAACATTAAATAAACTTTTACAAATAAAAAATTAGAACTAAAGTAAAAAAAAAATTTTTTTCTTGGTTTTTTTTTCAAATGTGGTTACAAAGGCATATACGTTTCTTATTTCTTTTTGAATAATATTAAGAATTCAATATGATTTATTGCAGAGATAAGTTAAGTTACCATTTTAAACTATGATTTATTGATACTGAAACTTTTTGGGGATAAATACTTCAAATAAACTACAACTTGCACAACCCCCTGCAGTGATACATATTTTTAGTATGCAGCACAAGTTTGGCTGTCAATTACTTGCAACAAAAATAGTCAAATATCATAAAATATTCAAATAACTCCATGTACATTTTATCGTAATATTTTAAAAACTCAAAAATATTTTTTCAGCGTTATTAAACTTTCTCTTTGAGCAATCAAAATGATTTGCATAGTCGAAGATAAATGTTAACGTCGACCATTGTTATCCGTTCGATTACTGAATAATGTTTATTTTATGTTAATTTAAATGATATGCAATTATTCCTCATAGAAAAATAAACCAATGATTTGAAAAAAAAAGAAACAAAATATTTGGGTAATAATAATCACTTATAAATTTTTAATGACTGCTATGTAAGCTGTTAATAAAAATAAACTTCTGGTCTGATAAGAAAATAAAGCAAATAGTAGAAAAGCTATTATTAAAAATAAATTCATTATACATAGGCATTGGATCACAATCTCCTCAGCCTCAATTGTTTCGCTTTCGAGCATTGAAAAACGAAATTGTGAAAGAAAAGCCTATTGTACGCGAGCGAATCGTAACGAAGGAAAAGCGAGGAAAAATGAATGAGCTTCCGATCGTCGCAGAACTATCAACAGAAGCGGCATCCAACAATATAGCAGCAACGGCGCAGCAGCTGTGCAACAGAGTCGCCGTCCCGCTGCCCGTCGATGATCCCGACCGATTTCAGTTATTACTGCTCACCGATCCGATCGAGCGAGATTCACGCAATGCCTCGTAATGAAAGAGCATTATGCAAGCTGGATTCGGAGCTGCGTACGCAGGCCGCGATAACGTATTCCAATGGAAAGCGCTCAAAAGCGTTCTTACCCATTCGATAGGACAGTGGTTCGAGTGCAGTATGAAGGAATACATCAGTGGTGGGTGTACATATTGCTACTTCGTACGTAGCCTGTAATTATAACAATTACATCATGGAATTTGACTGCAGCATTATTCATTGAGTTTATTAAAAAAAAAAAAAAAATCCGTATCGAATCCACTTGTATGAAAGTCCTACGGCAATGTTTGAGTAATATTATGATTCTTCCTTTTTTGTTTATGAAATTGCTTTAATATTATCTAATTCTCTACTGTCGAGGTCGTATTTGTGAATAGTATACTTTTATAATTAGAATTTTTTCATTCATCCAAGCATTCCACCAGCATATGATGCAATTAATATCAATGTATAATACAGTGCGATCAAAGTAAATGATAAGCAGCTCGTTGATTTTGTAAGAAAAAGTTGCACGAAATGTCACTCTTGTTAAATATATACATAACAGTTTAAGAAAGTAAACCCGAAAAAATAAGCTGAACCACCGCCGTTCTCAACCTCGTCAATCATCATCCACTTTAGTTTTCGAGCCAAAACAGTGCAAACAATTTGTCTTTTTTAAAACCTACCGAAGAAACTGACAACTCATATACATTTTCCTCGCTACCAGCAGCAGCAGCAGCAGCCAACAATGCTCTCCATCACAATGGCTTCAGCGCCTAATAACTCAGCAAGCCCCTTGAAATGATTATTAAATACCCGAAGGCGAAGCGGTGCGCATAACTCAGCCAATAAATCAGCGGCGCATTTCTCTAATTACGAGCAAAAATTCCGTTCCCGCAATCAGCCCGAATTGATCTCTCCTCCCCCCACCTCGGCGATCATCCACACACTTCCTTCATATACAATCGCTCGATTTACGGAAAGCGACCTTGCCCGGAGAGAAAAGGCGGCGGCGGCGGCGACTGCTGCGACTCGGTGGCCTATCGGCGAAAAAATAAAGGACACTCCGTTGTGTTCCCGCATTCCGCGGTGGCCGCCAGTGAGAGCGGCCACGACTCGGGCACAGGTTGAACACGTGCACCCGGGGGGCGGTGGCGCGGCGTCGAGAGATAACGGTTTTTCAAAGAAAGACAGCACGTAAGTGCTGCACCTTGTGCACGCGGGTTCGACAGCCTGATCTTGACTGCTCCGCTGCCCGGAACGCGATTCGATATATATATATATATATATATATATAAAGCTCTTTGTTGTGACTGGAGGATAATGCGCTTGATTTTTGGCCCAGTAACTTGGCGTCGCGTCCGCTGCTGGGGCTTCAATTGGAGTTGTATGGGGGATGGTGATTTGGAAGGACTTGGCTTTGCTGGGTTTGGATCGGATTGTTCACGTTTATCAGCAGGAATTGAAGATTTTTTTTTATAATTAGCTATTTTTTTCTATAAAAATTCAGTTCACGGTGACTTTCGAAAATGTTTGTAGATAAAATAATCAGTTTTTAAATTATTGTTTATTTTAGTATTTATTGTAATATGACAAGGTTTTAGAACGATCGATGATAAAAAATGGCATTAAATTGTAGATTTGACTGTAGAAACTATAAAATCAAAGTGAGTAAACATTGTAATTAATTTACTTTAGCTGTAATCGTCTTGACTGCATTAGTAGTAATACCTATTGTGCTTGTAATAAATCTTATAAGATTTAATCACTAAAATTTATAGTATCCAAAGTACGCAAAAGCATTTATTTATTTTTCAACTAATTCAAATTTATTTTCAAATATTAATGAAGTTATTTTATTAATGCAAATACAAAGAAATTTTCTTAACTACAAATAAAAAATTTTTTTTAACAAGTATTATATATAAATCAATGTTGATAAATAATGCAGTTATATCTATAATGAGAAATATGTCGGGGTCAACGTCTAAAGGATTTGAATTTTTTATTTTTAACTTTTAAATGAATCATGAAGAAACGCTAAGTTCTATTGAGAAACTGCATTTGTCTATGAAAACAGGGATAAAGCCTTAAACAATGATTTGAAGTTTTTTTTTAAATTTAAATCCACTGGAAATAAAAATTATAAAAAATATTCAAACGGTCATGACTTTTCAAGTGTTACCAGTGAAATCTAAATTTCGTAGATTAGAGAAATTACTTTGCACAACTGCTATGTAATACCAGCAAGAAAGTTCGGAAAGTTGTAGTCTGAGAATTGATCCATCGCAGTAGAAATGTAATTGATTTCTAGGCATAAAATTCTTCTATAAAAACTAACATAAAAAAACATAGCCTTAAATTTGCATACTCCTTTCATACTGTCTATAAAACTGTAACAGCGCACCTTATTGTGTACCTTCGATGTTGCCAACCGGTGAACTCTTATGTACTTAGTTGATAAAACGTATTTTTCAAAGCTCGTTAGTAAGAACACTTTCAAAATAGAAATATATTCTCTTTTTGTAAGCTCTCTTAAAAAGTTTTAAAAGCTCTCTCTTTCGCCGAATTTCGCAACCATCAACATTGTAAATTTAAAAAAATTTTGAATGGTATTGCCTCAAGTATGATTACGGAGAAAAGCTAAAAGTATAGTTTTTTAAATCTACTTTTTACATTACTTTCAGCAACGGAGAATGTGAGGAAATTTCCAACATTACTTGAAAGTTAACGTGGAAACAAATCACAAAAAAAAAACCGAGACCAAACTAGTAAAGCGCTCTTTAAAAACGCAAATTAACAATAAAATTCTAAAAACCTGTTGAAATAAAGTATTTTTTAACAGTGTCAAAACGCCTATAGCCACGAAGAATAACATTTTACAACATTCAAAGCTGTTCTAAACTCCTTGCACAGAGCAGCGTTCATTTATTTTAAACGACTTCGTTCGAAGCTTTTTCGAGAAATTCGCATAGGCATTTTCAATTTCAATCGACGTGACTAAACAAAAAGTGCATTAAAAATTCGCGGCCCACATGAACCTCTCGCGGGAGTGGTGAGCAGCCATCAGCAGCGATCGTTGCAATGCGATGGTGAAACTGCGTCCCTCGTAGCTGCTTTCTGACTCGACGATCAAATCGAATGTCCTGTTCATTTAAGACGAGCGCCAATTCAACCTCTCTTTGGGCGCGTTTCATTCACAAAGGCTTACTGCTCTCAGAGGATCGGAAGATTTCTGCCACTTGCATGTGACTTTGTGCTTCGAGATTGTATTTGTCAAAGTAGCATGTTTTATTTTTATGATATACATGCAATATTGTAATGTTTTCGCCACTTAAATAAGATTTTCTGAACTTTATGACGGAAATCGATAAATTTCAAGAATTTCATATAAATACCGCAATCTGATCTCATTTCTTGGCCTAAATATTACGTTTCATAGAAATTAACTCGATTATAGTTCAAGGCTTACAAAGCATCATCCAATAAAGTAATGTATTGCACAATTTAACTTCTTCATTACTCGCGTAATTGAACCGTAAGTTGCGGTATCAATAATATACTGCTACTTTATTACCTAATTTATAAATTATTTTAAAATTTATTTGTTACTAAAATGTATATAAATTTAAATGTGCAATAAAGATGCATATTCAATTATCTCAATTCAATTTTTTAAACGGTATATATAAAAAGTATTGAAAGTAAAGAAACACTGACAAAATAATTGTAATAATCAGCTCGATTTTTCAACTCCATTGAAATTAATCCATAATATTTACAACCGCGATCATTCTCCCGCAGCTAATCCGTTCGCCCAGCACAACTCACCGAAGAACATCGTCCGTCAATCGAATCCCCCGCAGCAAAGTGCAAATACCTCGCTCGACACCGATACGCTTCCAAGCCAACGAGCAAACCGAACAAATATCCGTGACTCCCACATCTCCTCGCGAAACTCACCGCAGTCTGCGCACTCAATAGCTCCTGACAGGCCGGACGGATTCCCGAGAGAGACATGCTGAGAGAGAGAGAGAGAGAGAGAGAGAAAGAGAGAGAGAGAG
>UCOL01004197.1:0-15567 GCA_900474335.1 Ormyrus nitidulus
AGTCTGAATTATCTAAAATTAAATAATCTATTATATGTAAAGTAAACAATTACTTGCCATTTTAAATAGATTTCAGTACTTTCATGAAAAGAATATTAAAAAAAGAATAAAATTTAATGTATTTAAATATATAATTATTTTTAAATTTAAACCAAGGAATATAAATTGAATGACGGGGAAACTTATACTTGTTTATACATATACCTTTTTTAAAAGGTAATTGTTTAAGATTTCACAAACTTTTTAGGAATTAAAATTAAATCTATTTAAAATTAATGTAAATTAATTCAAAGGAATATTAATGTTTTAATTTAAAAAGAGAAATAATAAGTCTACACTGAGAAAAATATGCTGCTGATTTAACAGAAATGCTTTTGGTTTGACTGAGTTTACGCAGTTGAAATACGCCAACAGCCAACTGCTGTTACTACAACAGCACTTATGTTGAACTAACGGAAGCACCGCTGGTTTGATTAAAATGCTATTGAAGTGACACGTTTTTGTCAACTTAACAGAATCGCAGTCAAATTAATCTATGCTACGTTGAAAAAACAAAAACTTTATTAATTTAAAAAAATTATTTCGGTTAACTGAAAACAAAAATATAATTATTGTATCAACAGATTATTTAATTAATTTGTCTTTATTTACATATAAAACAACAAAATAGTTGTCAATGAAACATAATTGAATTTAAATTAAATGAATTTTTTAAAATTAACATGAAATGATTTTAAATATAAATTGAAATTTTTTGAATTTTATTATAATGCGGATTAAAAAATGACCGTAGCTTGACTGGTTGCGTTATAAAAAATTTCTATAGAGTCAATTTGTTTTTTATTTTATTTTACCGAGTTTTCAAAAAATGTCAAGTTTGCAGTGCAAATTCTTGCACGCGCTCTTGGCAACTTTTATTTTTCTTCTCATCAAGTTTTCGACGAGCTTCGCCAGCATTCGAGCGCCTCAGGCGCCTGGACTCCGTTGAAGTCTCGAGAAGTCATCAGAGCCTGATCGCCGGGTTTTTCCGGCCTTCATCAGTTTTCGGTGTATTCAACCGAAAAACGGGACTTCTATACGGTTACTGCGGCAAATCTCCGGAATTTCCCGTGAATCGACGGTATCAAAAAGACAGGATTGCAGTTTAAAGAGAAAATACTACCTCAAACAAAGTCCTCCCTCCAAAAATTCTTACAGAAAAGCATCGACGCCTACAAGACAAGCCTCGCAAAAACGTCGGGCAGGCAGCCCCCGTCAGCCCCGTCGTTCCGCGTCCTGAAATTCTCCGCGAGCAGCTCGGCGCTGCGCAAAGGGGGCCACGCGAGCGGTTTTCCAAGAATAAGGGCAGCGATTCTCCCCCTTGGGCTGCGCGCGACTGCGCTGACGCGTCCGCACGTCCCCCCGGCCTTCTGATCATTCAATTCCACTTCTCCACTTTGCAACTGGCGCGTCCCTCTTCTCCGCAGACTCGCTTTTTATACATTAGCCGAAGCTCCTGCGAGAGCTTTTTTTCTCGATTCGTTTGGATTTTTCGAGCTCGGTGCAAGGAGCTTTTTGGGGACTGGATTTAGGGAGGATCGCGTCGGTTCTGTGATATATCTATTTTGGGGTTGAAACTGTAATTCGTATATATTAGAACGGACAAATTGGCTGGTTTCGGGTTACTAATGAATAATGAAGAAGTTGCTAATGAATATTGCGAAATTATGCGTGTTTTATTAGTAGTGATAGATATGGTTTTTATACTTTAGCTGATAATATTCAATTATTTAAACAATATAATGCATGAAATGTTGTCTCGACAAACAACAACTGCAAACTTGATAATTATCGGACGAAAATACTTGCTTAATTAAGATAATTAGCTAGAAAAATGTCCGATACTGCGTTGTCACTTAGGGAAAATGTCTAATTACTTTCTCAACAATGAAATCCGTTCCACCGGGGTTATTTACAGTGAAGCAATACAATATTCAGTGCAACGCTTCAAATAAAAGTTTCATATATTTATGCCATAATTCAAAGGAGCCAAAGGCTTTAGAAACAAGTAGACAATCTTTCAACGGCAAATGCAAATTCCAGCTGCAAATTACGCAATTCATCGTTGTATAATGAAATCACTTTTCCCTCGGACTGCCTTTTGATTCATCCAATATTTCCCCATTACAGCGATCGCTTCTTTTTACAGTGGGACGCGAAAACGGTGTATCGATTATCTATAGCATCTGGTTTTCGTTTTCTCTATTTGCAGACCGTCTATCGTCGACGGACGCTGTATAACTGTGACGTCGCCGGTAATAGATATTTCTGTATACCGGTGGGAAAAACGAAATGACTTTTTGCGTCTCGGCGCATTCCGGCGCGATTTATGCGCCGCGGCAGGCGGCATATATAATTTTTATTAAAAGCTCATTTATAAGCAGACGGTGCAAAAGAGATTTTTTTTTATTAAAAATTTGATGACAGTCGATAATGCATCTATTTTATAATATTATGCATACTTAAATTGAGTCTGTTTATGTTTTAACCGTAATACAAAGAACTTATAAAAACAAAAACTTATAAATATATACACATTAAAACCCTTTAAACAGACCCAATTTTATCGGTTTTTATAAGTCACTTTCAACAGGGAAGGTTTAATTTTTCTCTATTATTATGACTTGGATATTATACTTGTAGCTGTTTTATATATTTTAAAGTATTCAATCGACGTAGAATAAAGACAACAATTATATTGAAAACTGCAGGTACATTTGTAACTGATAAAATGCACTAAATAATTTATATTGTAAATTACGAAGGCGAACTCGATGCAGAAAATTAACTGCAATTTTTTATACATTTTTTTATGTAAAGTAAGCTGACTATAATTAGTTCAAGTATAATACCGTTTTATCTATGTACACCTATAGAACATTGGCATTAATGCCGTCCCTAAGTCTATAGAATATGATACTTTACAGATATCGATTGCTCATACAAGCCAATGTTGGATAAATAACGTAATCCACTTGATTCTGCATAATGTTTTATTCACCAACACGTTCTTTTTATTATAATAAATTGACCAAACACAGTAGACTGCGTTTTATCTATAATTAAAAAGTGTATTGCACATACGTGCACCTTATTAGAAACATAATTTCGAATGATATTTGTTTAAAAATTCTTCAGTGACTTGTTAGAATTTCGAATTGGGATTTTTATGTAACTCGTAATTTAATAATAACAGTAAGAACCAAGCATTCTACAACAATTATGGCAGGCTGAAATCAGCAAGTAGTGACATCTGAATCAAAAGGCTGAAAGTTTTGTTCAGAGTGATTACGAATTGCAGCTGAGCAGCGTTGATATATTATTGACATAAGATAAATAGCAATAAAAGAGTACATTATAGTTCGCCTTGAGTTTTTTCGTTGACGCTTTATCTTCATCATAAATGTCATATAAAATTTATGAATAATATTTATTTTAGTGATTTTTTTTCAAACGATTGATAACAAATTTGTAAAAAGTAATTTTGTAAAAAAAAAAAAAAAAAACAATATTCGTACAACAAACAAATGAATATCCAAATTCGTAAATTTTATTAATTATNCTAGATAATTTTATTTTAGATAATTATTCATCCACAATTAATGCACAATTTAAAAAAAAATAATTGAATTTCAACAAATACAAGGCTTGATTTTTTCATCAAACTACATTTTTCATTCAGCGTGACAATAAAACTCGTGCTGCATTTTCTAAAACTTGTTCGCAAGCAGGTATTCCTTGTCAAGTAACACTATACACGCGATAGGATCCGATACGTAACTACTTATGCGTACAGGCGGGCGCTCATTGCAGTGCAACATTGTTAAGCCGATAAACCTTTTTCTGTAATAATTTTGACGATTTCGAAAAGGTGAAATTCGTTACGGTCGCCCCGTTGCGCATCGATTACACTTTCGAATTTAAGACTATGTAAAACCGAAGGAAATATTGGCCTTAATCTTAATACCTTTACTTCAATGGCGCAACGATCGCCCAAATTTCGTAACGAGGCCGCAAAACGCTCGAGAATCAGCGATCGTAAAGCTGCGTTTAAAAGCAATCGAAGCGCCCAATACACGCTTTCGCGGAGCTTTCTCCCGAAAAAAGCCCTCCCCCTCCCCCGCCGACATCAGCCCGAGCCCGTTTCCCGACCTTCGGGGCCCGAAAACGGCTCGGCAAACAGTCGGAACAGCTGTTGTGCGATATCTCGATTGCGCAAGCATGGAAACGAATCCCGGCCCCGTTGGCTTCGGGTTGCGGTACGTGGCGGCGGCGGCAGCGGCGGCGGCAGGCTTATCTGCGCTCTCGAATCCAATACTCGCGCGGCCGCTGCTGCTCTGTCTTCCGGCGCTTTTCGCGCGCTTCCGCCTCGATTATCCGAGCGCGCGCGGGCCTTATTTTCCGCTCTTTATCGGCTGCGCCTCCCCCGCTCTCGTTTTCGGCTTCTATTTTCGTGTTCGCTACACTCGCTGGAGCTCTCGTTCATTTTATTATCTTTTGATTCGAGCTGCTTTTGTTTCCTGCTGTTGAGGCGTGCATTTTCGTCGGATAGAAAAAGCTTTTTGATGTCAGAAGATAAACACTATTATATCGCTCTCAGAATCTCGAGTACCGGTTTATAAAACTATATCTCCGCAAGTAAATAAGAATTTCGAAAAATCTATATATAAATCAATATATAAATTTTGCGGCTCGTCTAATACGGCTTCGGGCGAGTGTCAATGTTTGCGTTGACACCGAAGATTTCGAGTGTAAGCCCCAGAGTTGCTTCTTTCGATTTGCTTCTAAAGGCAATCAATCAGGTGAATAAGCAGCACCTGCATTCTGATTTTTATCGGAGTTATCAGCTTCGAAGATAATCGCTGAAGCTTTCCGTGTTATTGGGACGTCTGAAATACGTATATTGAAAACTCGGGCTCGGGATTCTCTAAATACGTATAAAAATAAATTCCTTGCTAACGACAAACTTCCTTATCAGAAAAGCGTTTCTCGTTAAAAACTTCCTCTACGCTCATTAGCATAATGCGAGGACAGAAATCTTTTTATCAAAATGGCTGCGGCGCGCGATAAGGCGCGCGAGAGGTCAAATTTTTCCGGGACCGAAATTCCTTTTGAAAAAAAAGAAAGAAAAAAAAAGAAAAGCTCCCGATCCGCGTCCGCGACTCTATCCCCCATCCCCCACTCGGGCGAAAGTCCCAAAACGACGGTAGTCCCCTCCCCGTGGCTCCCACATGGCCGCTCTCATAATGATCATAACTCGAATTATCGGCTCTCGGCGCGTCGCTATCGGTGCGCGCGCGTTGACACAGACCGCGAGTGGCGCTCGATCGAGGCGGAGCTTTTCTGTTCTCCAGGTGGCGAGCGAGCGAGAGAGAGAGAGAGAGTGTTGACGGTGCTCGCGTGTTCTTGTACCGCAGTTCTCGCGGGCCGGTGCGACGTCGACCAGCCACACTATCGTCGAGAAGGGCCGCCGCCGCCCTTTGTAGTATTTTCGCGCGGAGGAAGCTGGGAGCGCAGCCGCCGGCAAGATGGTCGTCGGGAACCTGAAGCTCGACGCGAGCACCCAGTGCATCAAGTACCTTATGTTCGTCTTCAACCTGCTCTTCGTGGTGAGTTTCTTCCGGAGCCGCGGTAGTTTCTTATGCAAAGGATTACGAAAGCCCCTGGGGAGGGGGATCCGGTGTCGGCGCGCTCCTTTCTCACTTTTACTTTCGGAGCTCGGCGCGAGAATTCGACTCGAAGAGCCTTTCTATTATAACGAGAATTCGGAATATTCCGAGCACCTGTCGGGAGGCGAGTGAAAAGGACGTCGAGGAGGCGATTACCTCGTAGAGCGTACATATGTTTACTCGGCCGTGGTTTCGCGATGTTAACGATCGGATCTCTCGTCCACCTGTTATCGCGAGCGAGGCTATATATATAAGTGATAACGCGAGAAAGCGGAAAGGTGACAGAAACGGGGGGGCGAACTGCGCGGAATATTGCGAGGCGCAATTATCGCGTCGGTGTTCCCGCGGGTGTTTCGAGCGATTTTTTATAAAGGGATTTTGTCATCGCAGGATGTAGGAGGTCGATAGTTCTCGAGGATGGATATTGTTTAGGTAAAAGAGCGATTTGCGTTTGAACCCGATAAAATGGCGATCGGAAAATGCGGTGTGCTCGATTGAACGGAAGTACTGGAAATTTTCGATTTATTTTTCATTCAGGAAATTTAGTGAAAAAGACGTCTTTTCTTCGAATCAATGGTGTATTCAATATAGCTTATGCGCTAAATGGACGAAAATATTTTTCCACATTTTCGGTATTAAAAATACATTCTTTTACCTTGTTGAATAGAAAAGAAAAAAACCGGTATTGAACAAAAATATCTGTTAGTTTTTTTCTACAAGCCGGTCTTACGTCACTTGGCGTCGAACGCAGCTGTTGAAAGTAACTCAAACAATGAGCACTTATTTGCCATCCAATTACGTTTTTAATTTTTACTCAATTAATAATCACTAAATAATTGATGCAAACGGAAAAAGTCTGATAATTCTGAAGTCATGTAATTTTATTAAAAAAAAAAAAAAAAAAAAAATTCGCTGGGACAGGATTCGAACCTGTGCGGGTAGAACCCAATGGATTTCAAGTCCATCTCCTTAACCGCTCGGACACCGCAGCTGTTGAGGAACAGTGCTCTACTTTGCACGACAATAGACAGTCGCGTACTTTGCGATTTTGAAGCTCAATTGTTGAATATTTAATTGATTTCATAATAGAATTCTGATAAATTTCTAATTTAGATAGTGAATCATTACAGAGAACGAATATTAGCGTCGAAATTGTTGATGTAAATAAGAAAAGGCCGGATACTAGTTTATCAACAGTTTCTAAAAGTTAATAAATTATTTTAACTCGTAAAACTATGGCAAATACAAAAATTAATTTTTTAAATAATCAACCCGCAGATAAATTTTGTAGTAGAAAGTGATTTTACCGACGCTTCAATTCCGAATGGCGTATTATGTCTTGCACACAGCTAAGCAATAATTTTTCTGCGCTGAAAAATTTATAACAATAGTCAAATAAATTGTTCAAATCGTTTGTTCATCAATCCTGTTCTAAATTTCGATTTATTTACAAGTAACTTAAATTAACGAAACAAAATAACGTTCGAACCAGAATAAAAAAAAAAAAATTCGCAATAATCGATCCGCCGTAACGACATTTATTAGATTACACGCAATTAAGTCCATCGTTTTGCTTTACTTATTCGCGCTCCACCTAAATCCCCGCGCGATTTAGAGGCTTTTCGCGAAAAAAAAAACCGGAGCGCAGCGAGCGAAGCCGGACAATTGTCGCTCGGGTCAACGTCATTAGGCCGGCTGGGTGAAGACTTATATCGAAGCTTCGATCTATAAAAATGTAAATAAGGAGAGACGCCATGAGGGGTGTTGGTGTACTGGGGCGTATATTGGCCTACAAAGCTTTAAGCAGATTGAAACTGAGCTTTTGCGCGCTTCTTTTTTAATCACGTCTGTAAGAAATTATGATTGTTTATTAGATTCGAAGACGTTCCGTGGGTCTTTTGGGCACAGGGAGCAATTGAATTAGACGCTTACTATATTTTATGATAATTATTACTCCCCGTGCTCAGAAAATCCCGGAGGATATTTTTCAGTTTAAACGAAAAGATAAGGTTTAAACATGAATTTTAATAATATACAACTTAATGTTATACAAGATGATTATTATTACACAGCATAATGTTAGATTAATACAAAAAATAAATGGTTAAATTGTCATCATACTATTACTATAAGGAAAATCTACAATCATATAATATTCACATTTTCAGATAACAGGAATAATCTTACTGTCGGTCGGATCTGTCATTCACGGAATTTACTCCGACTATAATCAGTTCCTCGACGACAAATTCCTCTCCGTACCGTCGCTCCTCATCGCGACCGGCTCGATCATCTTCTTCATCGCCTTCTTCGGATGCTGCGGAGCCTTGAGGGAAAATTACTGCATGATCATCACGGTGAGTATGCCCCATTTATCATCGATCAGTAGATCGGGCGCATATCTTAACTAATCGACGACTCGCCTTTTCAGTTCGCCTCACTGATGGTCCTAGTCTTCATCCTGGAATTGTCCGCCGGCATATCCGGCTACGTTTTACGAGGGGAGGCCGAGGACGTGATCGAGAGGAAGATGAGCAAATCCATGGAATTGTATTACCTTAACAATACCGCAATAACTAAATTTTGGGACAACGTTCAAAGAGAGGTAACGAGACAGTTGCATTAACAAAACTGGCCGCAATTGAAATCGGGAATAAAATCTAATTTCCTCCTCAGTTCACCTGCTGCGGCATCCAACATCCCAAAGACTGGATCGACAAATTGAACCATGAGAACGTGAAGGAGGGCAATTACCTGCCCGTCAGCTGCTGCGGGAACGTCGACGGTACGGTCGGCTACTTAAACTGCACCACCGAATCCGTCTCTCTTTACAGAGATGGCTGCCTCCCGGTCATCGGCGAATTCATTAGCGGACACGCGCTGCAGCTCGGCGGTGCCGGGATGGGAATCGCCTTTGTCCAGGTATTTGCCGTTTTGCTTTCGGGGCGAGACTCGGACAGTTTTTTTTTTCAATTGGGGTAAAAAATTCTTATCGATTTGAAAAGGGGTATGCGGGGTGATTTTCCGCACAAATTGAATGCTCCGTAGAGACGAGATAGGAAGTCTGATTATTTTTACATACCGCAAAAAAAAAAAAAAAAAAAAAAAACAGTATTAAACATTTTTAAACATTTTGAAACTTTTTTTGGGACTCCAATTCGGTAATGTATTTGACTACAAATGGAAATGTTTATTGTTGTTTAAACATGTTTACTTTTGTGTAAATTTGTTTAAAAAAGTGACGAAATATTACTTTTCTACACACTTATAAACATTTCTAAACATTTATGAACATTTTTACACAGAAATTATTTCCACCAGGGTTCAATCATAATTTTTTTTTGCATTTATTTCAAAACATATTTGTTAAAATATTCATTAAGATAAAAATATTGTTTGCTTATGAAATCACCATCCATTTTCGATATGGACAAATGCTTGTATTTGCTTTAGCTGAAGATATTTCTTTCAACCAATCCATTTACTTTTTAGCTTAGTAATTAAAAATTTATAATAGTACGTTTAATCTCTTCGCGATAAAATAACTTTAATTAGGTGGCAATAGTTCGTTTTAATTACTCTTAATTAATAAACCATAATATGAGTTGATTTTTTTAATAGAAATATTTAATAGAATTTTTTTTTTCAAATAAAATTTTTAAGACAATACCTTTCCTAAAGAAAAACTTATAAAATTGATTCATCATGATGTAGTCTCCGATAGCATCAGATAAGATAATAAAATACCGTACAATTACGATTAAAAACGTACGTCAATGAAAAATTATTACTTTTAATTTTATATTGATTACCTGCAAGAGCTTAAATGCTAAAGTTTCGTAAGAAAAAACAATTTTTCATCAATATTTTTTTATAATTAATATTCATGTTTTATGATTCTTTACAATACTAAATCATTAAAATGGTACTTATTCTTCGAGGGTTTTGTAAAAAATTATAGTCGTTATGATCAATACGTTTAAAAAGATCTACAGAGTTCTATCAAAGTCAATAAACAAATATATACTGATTTCGAAGAGCTCAATCCGCTCTGTCAATTTTACTGTTAACGAAAATGATAAATCTTATAAAAACAAAAAGTCAAAGACCCAATCCATGTAAACCACCCTTGGTAAAATTAATTTTTGCTACGAAAAAAAACCGCTTTCCCGCAAAAAATATACTACATCAGATAAACGAAAAGAATTTGTATAATTACAGCTTCGTTTTTTATTTGCAGGCGTTAGGCATTTGGTTTTCCGTCTATCTCGCAAGAGCTATCAAGAGGAGTTACCACAACATGGCGTAGACAGCTGGCACGAAAGAATTCAAGCTCAGTTTCTGCGGTCGCATCTCAAGGTCACTCCTGATCCAGATATTCGAGCGTTCCGAGTGATTTCGTTACCGGTTTCTTCTTCAATCCAGATAAATCTGCATAAAATCAGCGGCTTTCACGTTAAAGTTACGAAATTGTTTTCCCTCGTTTTTGATACACATTAGATTAAGTTTTACCTCCGAATGCCAAATATTGCAAAGTCATTAACTTTAACCGCATAATGAAAGAGTTGAGCGAAGGTGTCGATTGGGCACTTTTCGAATGGGTCGTTTTGCAATTAATTATCGATGGGTCATTTAGGTGCAGTCGCGAGCATCGACGCAAGGAACAAATTTGATCGAATACCGATTTCAATTTATCGTCTTCGACGACAAGCGGAAAACTGATATTTTTTGGAAACATCGAGAACATCTGTAGTTTCGCGCTGAATTTGCAAGATTCGAAGCAATTTTTAGTACTTAGTACGCAACTATTTAAACAATTTCATGTACACAAATTTACGCCATTGTTCTTGCATTTGGTGATTTTTTTATTAAAATAAGAAGAAAATGTTTAAAATATTTTACTTCTACTAGCGTTTATTTGTTTGAGTATAATATTTTTGATTTGAATGTATTGTTTTATTCGATTGTCTAAAAATTGTATTTTCAGTTGTAATTTAGTCAATTAATGCAATGTTTGTGGTAAGTGTTTGTAAAATGAATGATGCGCAAAAATATTTAAAATAATAAAGACTTTAAAAACTATTTGCTTAACCTAAATTTAGACATCAGTTCTCCTTGAAGTCATTAAAAGTCATAAAAATACCGTTTCAGTTGTTAGACTATTATTTAGGAAAAAAATATAAAATTAAATTTTTTTAAAATGAAGTTAACATGAACCACAGGAAAAATATTCAACAATTCTGTTTAAATTTCTTTATTTTTCATGTGCATAAATGAAAACTTGTTGAACGCTACTACATGATATTTGCCTTGAATCAATCCTGTTTAGTTTATAATTTGCCTAAAATTAATTTATCCTCTGCAATTATATTTAATAATATGAGATTTATAAAATAGATGCCTCATTATTTTTCATAATATTTTCTTTAAATACTTGGATAGATACTTATTATATTGTTTGCAAAAACGACACATTGGGACTGAATCGTTGCCGCTTTTTGGAATGTTCAAATTTAAAGTACTGCGTTTTATGAATGTGAGCTTTCACTGTGCTTTTAACGTCGGCGTTATGATCTATTAAGATTATTGCAATGTCAAGGAAGGAGTTCCGAAGAGTCAAGTATAGTGATACTATATTGGCCTTCGTTTTAGCCTTTACGTCCGCTCCTTTATTTAGAATCTGTTCAATGATCTCGATTTTATCACTTTCGTCAAAAAAGCAGTCGCAGGCTAACAAATCGTTCAAAGAAGTTGCACTAATGTTATCAGCGACGTTCGCCTCTGCTCCATGAAGAAGCCAAAGACGAATAATTTCCTTCCGCTTTTTGATCATGGCTTTTTTAACGCCTGGGTCACAGTAAGCTCTTTTTTGAACTTTTTACATTCCGTAAAGAGAAATTTATTGGTGTCAATGTGTTCGCTTTCATATGGAGGATCTTTGTGTTGCTTTTTATCTTGAATTTTATAATGTTGTGGCAAGTCAGCATAATGTGGATTCTTCCATGTCAAAATTTAATCACTCGTTATTAGTCGATGTGGTTTTCAACAGCTCTTCAAAAACTCATTGACAAGCTAAATATAGCGGTGATAGTCCCTTATCATCTTTTGCATCTGCATTAGCTTGCTTCTTCAACAGTGATTCAGTGATTCAGAGATCGAACTTTCTTAGGGTAACCGCGTAATGCAACGGAGTCCAACTATCCCAAGCAGCATCGAATCTATCGTACTTTCGATTCAGTTTAATCATATGTTTGTATTACATTAAGCTCTTGAAGACTACGGAGAATCCTTCGTCTTGTACGCAATGAGCATTTCTTTCAAAAACAATTTTCATAAGTAAATCTCTAATCTGTTAATTTTTATTGACACAAGCAAAATGGAAGGCAGATATTTTTTTATCTTTAAAAGACAAATCAGCTCCACGTGACAAAAGTATTTCGATCGTTTCTGAATCCCCGCTTTGTGCTGCAAAATATGACGGTGAAAATCCAGGAAAGTTCCTTGCCAAATCTTTCACGCGGTGGTTGATCATAGATTGATCAATGTTTAAAAAATGTTTGAGGAGGATTTAAGAGCGGGGATATCCAATAGTCGATTATTCGTGCATTTATTATTCATACGATGAGACAATCTGAGATTATCCAGTGACAATTCTTAATTTACACCGTGTGACTCTCATTTACATAATTGCATAATTCTTCACGAAATTACTTTAATACCTGCTCAGTAACTAACAAACGTATCTATTAAAAAAAAAAATTTGATGCAAATATCAATATCCACCCAAACAATCCTCATTTTCTAGCACCTAAAGTGCATTACCTCGCGTGAATATTAATCACCATCGACCTACTTTGTTCCCGAACTCCTCGGCGAGTAAAACTTTTTACTGATTTGTCGTTTTCAGCAGTGCATCGGGGCATAAGTACGGTCGCAGTTAAAAAAATAACTTGGAACCTGCTTTTCGCGCAGAATTTACCATTTTAATCGGGATCAAATGAGGAGGACCAGGGCTACCTCGCTGCGTAGTTTCATTCTGTTACACCAGTGCGTTCAGGAGTTCTAGCGGTGTAAAGTTTAAAAAATAATAATGTTACGGCAAATGGGGAATTTGGGAAAATTCTGCAATTTGAAGCTGTTAAACTCCTTGTAGCAAAGTTATTAAGTGCGGGATAGAAAGAGGAGTATCAGAGCTACGTCCCTGCATTGTTTCATTCTACTACATCAATACGTTCTTTGAACATTGATAATATCTTAGAAAAATGAAATAAAAGAATTTTAATTTAAACAATTTAGGTGCTCTCCCTCAGTTGAATCCATGACCGCGACGAGGACGCGGAGAGCGGTGGTCCTATAATTCAGAAATCTCTTTACAAAAAGCCATCTGGGCAACAAGAACAAAAAAATTTATAAAAAGTCATCTGGGCAACAAGAACAAAAAATTTATAAAAAGCCATTAGGGTATTTTTTGGGACTTTTCTTTCTTTTTTTTTTGCACAGCTTTTGTGAGGTCATATCCCATTTTTTATTATTTTTATATGCAATCTTTACTCATCGACGAGTATTACATCATCATCAAAGAGTATTACATCTTCATCATCAACAAGTATTATATCTTCCTCAGGAAGGTCTTCAATTTGAAGGCCTTCTTCAACTGGCTCTGCATCAGGCATTCTACACCATGATGGTTCATGCCTCCCCAAAGCATAATGCCGCAGGTTGTTCGAGATTCGTTTAAAAGTCTGATAGTTTTCATTCTCTTTCGGAATCGATAAGTCTTGGCTACCTTTTAATACTTTCCAAAGACGAACCTCGTGGATTTTACGGCAGAGTTTGCGCGCCTCCAACCGCAAGTCCTTCTCCGTTCGATTCGATTCGCGAAAAGTTGTTTGTTTCAGTTTGTTAAAAAATTTATTAAGTCTCAACTGTAATAAATTTTGCGGGTCATTTTTACTATATGATTAACATCATTGGTAATATGGAATACATCAAACTCGCCTAACTTTTTACTTTGGTTCAAAGTTAATTTTTTTATAGAGATTTCAGTCCTTTTTATAACATATATAATCAAAATATGTAATAAAAAAATTTTCTATTTTTTTCTCTTGTTGAAGCTTGAAATGTTTCCTCCAGATTACGACCCCATTTTAAATTCTTTCTTTGTGAATTTCTTTTTAAATATACTAGGATATTACCTGCATTCGGGAAAGCTATACAATTAGTTTCTAATTATCTTTTTTTAATATAAATTAGAAAAATACACTTTGAACTTTTGGTGGTGCACCAATCGTCTGGCAGAGTACTTAAATTACTTAGCAAAAGAATATTTATCTTTAAAAAGATTTTGTATACATAATTTATTTAATTATATTATTCTAGTTTTCATTGTTTCAGACAGCTTTTCGCTATAAATTGTGAATTAGCAGAATCAACTGTCTACAAAAATTTATTTATCAGTATTGTAAATTAACAAATAAAACAGTAATTTTCTGAAAGGGATTATATTTATAAAATACAAACGATGAACTTAGAGGCAGCGACTTTAGTGCTACTTGGACTTCTAATATCTATCTTGGCCAACGCAGGCGTGAGAGCTCGCTCGCGCCCAACTGCAATTTATTCAAATCAATTTGCGGTTCATGTACCAGCAGGAGCAGAAGTTGCAGCCACTATTGCTGACAAGCATGGTTTTCATAATCATGGACAGGTAAGAAGCATCTGTTTTTTAACACAAAACCCAAAGATAAATTTTAACGATAGTAATTTATTATTTATTTCTTAAAAATTAATTTACTTTTTTTTAATTTCTCTAAATTATGAAAAATTTCGCCAATTGACAAATCCATTCTTCTTCAGTTATACTATAAAACTGACTTTAGTTGATCTTACATCTTTAAAAGTGTCCACTTTAATTAAAGTGTAAAAAATATATTTTTCCCAACTCTGGCATGAAATGGCCCTTATTTCACGCTAGAAAGTAGCGTAGAAATTCGAGCATTCCAAACTTTTGTCAAAATTGTTTATCTGAGCGGGGAAAAATAACATTTTTCCCCGCTTCCGGCGGTGCTTACCGGTGTCACTATTTTTTAATTTAAAAAATTTTTTCAATTTTTTTTTTTCAATTTTTTTTTCCACGTTTTAAACTATGCACGCAAAATAGTACATTGCCGCCCTAGGGCGGAAAATTCACGCATGCTATCGCATACCAAGCTATTTTACGTGATTATTTTGTGGTATCAGATTGCAATTAGGTAAACTAGAATACATGTTTTTTTGCGAAGTGTAAATGTGACGTGGGGAGATTTTTCTTTATTAATCTTTATTTTGTGTCTTTCGAACCAAGATTCAACTTTATGTAAATATTTCTGTACATTAATGGAAACTTCAGCCCGATATTCGTTAGTTGACATAATGACTATTTTATCTGTCTAAGTTGTAGTAATTATATTGTCCATTGTGGATAAATTTTCTGTAAACAATAGATACAGAGTGGATTCTAATGCGCATCCTTGATATGCATCTTTTTTTTATAGAAAATAAGTCAGTTGTTACTTGTTTACCATAGTTGACTAAAATCTCCAGGGATTATTATTTGTTTTATGCATGTAAACGCGTGCGTAAAATCGAATTTTACGTACCCTGTTAGAAGATAGTACATTTTAGCACGATTGTGGAAGTAAATTATTTACCTCGTGAGGCAGTTTTCGCCTGAATGAAGCGAAGGTGAAAACTCGAACAAGGTGAAAATCAACTGATGTACTAGTATCGAACTGTATTTTATACCATCGGGCCAAAAAAACTTGTTAAGGAGGTTTATCCGATTTTGACTTTATTTGGGAAGTCTTTGAAATTTTTATCA
>UCOL01004198.1:0-15580 GCA_900474335.1 Ormyrus nitidulus
CCGCGGCGTATCCGCGGGAGCGGTAAACATTTTTATTAATAAATTAAAAGTTAGTGCGGCATAAACTTTAATAATCAAGCCTCGAATGCGGCGCGGACCTTTATCTCGAATTACGTTTTTACTCGCCGTGTGTTTAAATACCAATTGATCAGCGATATCATTGATCATTTTATGCGCCTCCGTTATTTATATCTTATAAAACTTGATTTCTCGGTAATTCTTTTTTTTTTAGCATTTTTTAAGCTCCGCCGCTTTTACGAGGGCTGTAATCGCGCATTCATAGATCAAATTTATGTTTGTCACTTAAACAATAAGTCCTGCAAATGGATTTTTCATTTTACGACCGATTTCGTTTCAATAATTTATTGACTTTTTTGCAAATTAATTAGGACGAATGTATACGCGTAAAAATAACTTGAATTGCAGCGTTCGAACTCAATTTGTTTACACAATTATGTCGCAAACGCTGTATTTGACTAATCTAAACTTTATTTAGAATTCTTTGAAATTCCATGATGAATATAAACATTTATTGAAAAATATTACGTGCGATTCTAAGATAACCGAAATAATCGTGAAATATTTTGATAAGATTTTTTATTATATGAATTAATTTATCAATTAATCATTGAAAAATTAAAAATATCTATTATATAATTCATTCACGATCCTGATTACAAATCAATTGCTTATTAATCGTAATTGCATCACAGACTGCATTATCAAACAAAAAGGGATTAGTGAAAAAGATAAAAAGATTAAAAACTAATGATAATATCATATTTATATCAAGGATGAAGTAACAAGATTATGAACGTGAAAGAACGCGTAGTTAAAGAAATAAATAATTTTCGATTTTTAAATTAGTAACAGAAAAAAGTATCCCAGACTTAAAGCTTTTCAATAAAACGAGCTTATTATCGACAAAGCTCGACGCGTTTTCATTATTTGCAAATTATCTGGTTCGAAAGGTATAAAGTCAGCTCAGCATCCGGAACGATAGCTGTCGCCAATGGCGTCCTTTGAAACGCCAGCCCTAATAATGGCACTCTTTACCATCATTATATATATCTCCGTCATTATCTCGCGCTCGGCCGCTCGCTTCCAATTTAAACGACACTATTATAAGCCGCGGCGCTCTTTTCAATTCGCTCGGCTCGCCGCATTAGCCGCGGGGATCTACATCCCCGCATTATGCGCCTTCCAGCTCGAAAAAAAGCACACACACACCGGAGATACTTGTCGCGTCATCGCGACGTGACAGTCAAGTTACTCGCGGGGGCCGCTCGTGCGTGATCCGTTCGCCCGCGCGTCAGTCTTCCTCTCCCCGGCGCGACATAGGTTTTTGTGCTTGCGCGCCTGTCGGCCGAGCCGACAGAGACGGATTCTTTATTATGCCGCGGCGAGGTCACCCCCGCGGGACTCGGCCCTAACGTCTACCTTCCCGAACTTATGATGTATTCGCGCTGCGCGCCGGGGAATTATGCGGAAACGGCCGCCAGTCCTGTGCTTTGTCCGTCATACGTCAAAGCGAGCGATCGCGTGATGCTATGTGTATACCCACCCCGCCGTTTGACGGCTGTTTAGGGACTAAGTAGAGATAATGGCTTTGCTTAAAGTTTCTTCGGCGATTTATTTATGGGTTAACTACTTTGTTGTTTTCCTAATAAATTATAGAAACGAGTTTTAGAGCTGTATGCTCCATTTCGCAAAAGTGCGGAAATTGATTACTCTGCGTGAATTGCAAGCATGGCGGGGTAATGCATTTTTGCTAGTTTTACCTATTAGAATTTTTAATATCTGAAATAAATAAAATATAGTATATGTCAAGTTTCATGATAGTAATGTGAGATGCTAACAACAGTGTACAAAGCTTTTGGAGAATCATGAAATGTTCTTGATAATAAATATTCAAAGTGATACTGATTTTTCAAAGTACTATATTTATTTAATCAGTTTGCATTGCGATTCAGCTATTAATCAAAATTGGAAAAAAAATTATATGATACTGTACTCTAAATAACAATGAAACAAAATTCTTTTCGTTTAGTGCCAATATATCAATAAACCTAATTTATAAATAATTCACAAGTGACAGGCGACATATGTTCTCTAAAGAGATGCTTATAAAAAGATATTAGTGTTCTCATTGGAAGCACTATAACATTTTTTCCTCCCAGTCATTACCCGATGAATACGTTATAATTACGGACGCCGATATAAAAATATTTATTCCACAACGAGGTGCCCCGAGAATCATCTTGATTAATGAAAGGCACGTAAGAGCAGACCGGCGCAGCCCGGAGAGTTTGATTGTTTGTCCGTCAGCACGACACGGAACAAATTGTATCGACGAGGGCCTCGATTGTTCTCCACCGAGATGAAATATATATTGATTAGCGTCAGTCAAATGACCGCCGCCTCCCAGCGCTTTCTATCTTCGAAAGCATCTTCCGCCTCGATTCTCCGCTCGATGACCACGATGACTCGGTCGCTTCGTCGGCTTGAATTAGAAGCCGAGCAAGATAGAGAGAGAGAGAGAGAGAGAGCAAAGGATGCAGGAGGTGCCCTTGATGTCGCCGCGCGCTAGGAATCATCGCGAGATATCAAGCAACAATAAGCCCCGTTTTTACTTCCGTCGCTCTCGAGACAAGCTTGACGTCTATTAAACGGCCGCTCTGTTATAGATGCCGTCTTAAAAATCGCTTTAATTTCAGAGCTGATTGAGAGTTATTGTGTTTTGCTGAGAGTGTTTGGGCCGTATTGCAAGTAATTATGCTTTTCTGAGAGATGTCTTTCATTGATCAATCAAGATGTTTAGCCGAGTAAGAAAAGGTACGATGTGCCTGTCGTGAACAGACATGATTTTTTGAAGATATTCAATATTGATATGATGGTATCATTATCGCATTTTTGTTCACAATTTCAAGTAGCCTATTTAGAATCTTCATTTTCGACTTTTTTATGCAAAAAAAAATTTGTAAGGCTTTTTTGTAATCAGTTAGTCGATTTGATTATCTAAGAAGAAGCAATATTTTATAAAAATTTTAATTAAGTAAAATGGAATATATAAAAACTTCATAAATTAATGTTGTTCAACAAATATGTCAAATTTTTTATTTAGACAAGGCATTGCAGATATAGCTTTGTATTTTCAAATTAAAAAATGCATAAATTCAATATGATAAGAATCATAAATAATTTAAACTTACTAGCCTTAAATACTCCTCGAAAGTTATTCATTTTAAAGTAGACTTTGTCAAACAGACTTACTTAAAAAAAAAAAATCTCGTTAAAATCAAGTTCTTGAATGTTCGCGTACTTCGCCCGCGCTTCGCCGCCGCGAAAGTTCGCCAGGTATGCGCGCGAGAACAGTGCCTCCGCCTTCTTTCAACTCATTATCTTGATTGTCCGAAGTGACGATCCTTTTTCTATTTATCTCTCCTGCATCGCGCTCGTCGCACGAGCGCCAAGTGTATCATCCAGCCGACTTTACTCGCGCGCGCGTGCGCCAAACTTTGTCCATTTCCATTCCGCGAGAAGGCGAGGAGCTCTCTCTCTCTCTCTCTCTCTTAGAGATATCCGCGATCCCTCGTGGATACTCGGCGATTCCAGCCGCGTGTCTCCGTCGATTGAGAGCCTCAGACGGGGAGGGAAACTAAAGCAATATCGTCGGGGGCTCCCTTTAACTTGATTATCTTTTTTTTCACTTTTTAATGATTCTTTTATCAATCAATGTGTTTGATATTGTTTGTTGCAAAATGCTGCGTAAAATTTTGAACATTTCATTAACTTTATCGACTTATTTCGCGCAAAGGGAGAGACGTAAAGATACTCTTTATTTCACTTTTAATTATTTGCTTAATTAAATAGTTAATAAACGTTGAATAAAATGTGAAGCAAACAATGCGCTTTTATTTAATTAAAATTTAACGTTCGAATTAATATATTTTAAACAATAATTTTTTACTGATATTTACTTGATTCATTAAGCATAAAATTTTAATTTTACAATACCCTTTACGATGCAAATAAAGTAATTGACGGCTTTATTAAAAAACAAAAGCTACTAATAACGTTGATCACCCTTTAAAAAAAAAAAAAAAAACGCAACGTTAAAACAGGGATCGTCAACCGTGGCACTACAAGCCTCGAGAGAAGAAAAGGCAGGGAGAAAGAGAGGGAGAGGGCCATCGCGAGATAAAGTTAGCCCCGGTTTTCGCGAGCCAGCAGGCGGCTATACACGTATATATATATATAGAGGCCGGCGACGTCGTTGGCCCTATAGTAGAAACAGTAAAGTGTCGTTGGGCGCCGTACCGTTTGGGGCCCGGTGTGCGCTCGAGAGATTGGATCCCGGAAATGAGACAAACCGATGGTTCCTCGTCTCTGCGTTTCTTCTCTCCCTCTTTCCTTCTCTCTCTCTCTCTCCCTCTCTCTCTCTCTCCCACTCCCTCCCGAGACTGCAGACGATGGAAATACGTTCTTCAATGGGCAACGCTATCGCGAGCCTGTATCTGTTCTCCATCTTACTTCTGCTGCTTCTTTGCTGCCGCCTTTGCTTCGTTCGATACTTCATGTTTTTGTCGGGCTATTGTATAACTTCAATTTATTCATGTGGGGGGGTTTACTTCCCTGGGAAGTAATGCGACTTTCTGTGTTTATTGTGCGCGCTACGTGGATAAATCGGTCGATACTTTTTGGATCAGCGGACAATAATTAAATGCGATAATCAATGCTTAAATTTTTTAAATAATCGCTTACTTCGCGAAAGAAAATGCAATGTAACTCCATTGTAAAAACAAATATATTAGTTTTTAAATGAAGCAAAAAGGAAGAGAAAAAAAAAAGAGTTGCACACCCTCGTTTAAATTCCTTAATTACGGCGACTTGGAGGCAGCACACAGAGTCAGCGATGGCAGCCCTCTATTTTCTTGTCTCCCGTGCTCTCCTTCCTTATCGTTATATTTCTGTATTACTGCGTCTCTGCCATTTCATTATTTCTCCGGTGCAATAGCTTCCTCTCTCCTCCGTTTCGTCTGTGCGTCCTCCCTCTCTTTCTCTGCCATTTTCTTCCCTGGAGTGCCGCCGCCACCGCCGCCGCCGCCGCCACTGCAGTAGTATAGCCCTCGAAATTATGACGTCGATCCGGAATCACGTTGACGTCGAATGGAGCTGCTTCCGGATATTCCAGAACGACTCTTTCGGCGAACGTCGCAGCGTCGCGCCGCCGGCTGGCTTGCTGTAAATCGCTGTTATATTCTTCCGAAAAGCGGATGAGGAACGCTTCGCGGGGGATACGATACGATAATTGACTTTGGGAAAATGGAAGTCCGCGGAATTGGAACGTGGAAATACAGCGCGGCCCGCGCGCTGTTACTGCTACTACCTACCCCTCTCCGCAGCTCTCTCTCTCTCTCTCGCTCTTTTGCTTTCCCTCGCTCTCTGCCCTCTGCGCCGCCGTTTTCTGCCTCTGCGCCGCGACTAAATTATGAGTTAATAAAGGATGATCTTTTTTACGAGTTCTCGTTCGAGCTTAAACATATTTTCGAGATTTGCAAAGCGAAATTATCTTATGGCTGCAAAGCGCGGCTCCGAGTGTGTCAGTGCTTGCCGCTGCCGCTGCGCAAGGCAATCGCCGTACTCTCTGGTTATTAACTAGTGGTACTTTTTCACAGGCCTGAACTAATTGTTAACAAAATTCATTGGCTTTCTGAGTTTTATTAGGATATCTATTGGTGCTTCTCTCATAAGGCTCCTGTTGTAGTATATCGCTTTGTCGTGCAATTATAATTTGAAGACACCCTGTTTAAGGTTTGAATGAATAATAATTAGACATAAGGAATGAGTTTTGCGTTAAAATTTCTGGTTAATCAGATGAAAAGTAAAGTGGCGGAAAAATAATTAGTGAGGCGAAGCTTGTATGTAATTTTCAGTTTCAATTTTATTGTTGTCAGACAGTTTTTTAAATATTTGTGCAACAAAATGAAAATTTATTATGTATAAAGCAGAATCTATTATATAACTACTTGATAATGTATTCATTTACAAATTAGTTACTCGATTATCCTATGAAATTTTAAACATATCAAGTTTCGTTATTTTGAAATAAGCTTTTTAATTAATTACACTCCCAAAATGAATCTCCAATTTACGATGTTTTACTACTATTATTATAAATAACAATAAATCTTGCAAAATTTTCGATGCGAAATTTCAGCAACTTAATGGATTGTGTACAATTCGGCTAAATCAGAATTTTTGGAAAAATATGAATCAGGGACAGCAGCATTTTAACGCGAATCTCGCCCAATGATGACCGAATTTTTTCTTCCCACAGGCGCATAAACCTTTATAACTATCCACGAGAACCAGATAACTGTCTGGCCCGGATCGCAAAACATAAAATGTGGAATTAATTTTCACTCCGAAGAATTTATAGCTCAGATAAACTTGTAACTAGCCCGTAAAATGCTAAATTTCAACTGACCAATAAAGGTCTTAAACGTGATCCGAAACAATCCGTAATTCAGTATTATCCTCGACGCATCGTGATTTATAGTAGTTCAAACAGGGGAAAGTCACATTACCGGTCCCGAGTATTATCAATCAGCCTCGTGACACAATGCGCGCGCTTCTGCCCCCTCTCCCGCACACACACACACACACACACACACACACACACACACGACTCCAGGATTCCGCAACAGAGGCCGAATTCGCGATAAATAAGAAAATAAGAATCACGCTCGGCCTCTCTCATTCTTTCCTCTCCAGGGAGTGAAAGTATTCACGCGACCCTCGCCAATAAGTCTCGCGCGCTTTTGAGTGGGTGTGTTTGTGTGTGCGCGCGCGAGTTCCCGCGACGCAGAAAATATGATGGATCCAGGCCCGTCGTCTTTTCGTCCCGCAGCGACCATCCGTCAACCCCTTTTGAAAGTTGACGGGACACCCGCTCCATCTCGCGCCTCGGCTGCGTTTTCCCTGTACGACGTCGCTCTCTCTCTCTCTCTCTCTCTTTCTCTTCCTCTCTCGCGTTCGGTGAGCTCCCGGTCTTGGCTCTCTCTCTGTGTGTAGATTGTGCGAGAGCGAACCGCTCGACTTACACGCGCGATTTCTCTTATCTTTATCTCGCGGACTCTCGGGGGCTTAAGCATGATTTGTTGCTACTTTTCAAAGGCAAGCTTTGTGTTATGCTGCGCGTTTTACTTTTGAGGTTTACGCTTTTTTCCCCGAGCCCTCTCTTTCGCTGCCTTTCTTTTTTGGAGGACAACTTATGCGTCGCAGCGCTGAAGAAAGCCTCGTTTGTAAATCAGGAGAAATTGAATTATATATTTCTTTAACGCTAAAGTGATGCTTAAGAAAATGGAAATTCGAGTGACTTAATAATTTTAGGTTTAACTCGGTCGAAGTGCACAAGATTTTCATCGTCAAGGAAAATAATAAATATAAAATAAACTCACTGCAAAAGATAAAATTTACATTCAAATAAACCCACAGCAGTATTTTAAAACTGATAAATTTTACAGCTCTTTATATTTCACCCGCAAGGAAAAATAAATAAAACATTATCTCGCGCGTCGAGCTCGCAGGACGTCTATAACCGCTTAAAATTCGAGAAATCTTTTAAATCTCCGAAATAAATCTCAAAGATCGCGCATTAATCACGGCTAAAAAATTAGTTGACGATAAATTAATATTACCCACATTCGGCCGCGCGGTTTTACCAGCGCGCCCTCCTCCCCCCCAGCCACCTCCCTCGTCTCGCATTCGTCTCGCAGGTAAGTGACAAATGCAATACCCTCCGCGGTCTCGCTCTCTCGGCGGAGCTCATAATTTTTCAGCGCGATTAAACGCCGAGATTTATGCCGGCAAAGAGCTCCGAGAGATTTCGAGGATCCCGCGCGATCGGAAACAAAGTCCTTTGAAGAAGGTGAGTAGGTGGCAAGCGAGTGGCAGTTCCCCCCGGCCGGTCATTGTGTGTGGCCGTCGTCGAGAAAGGCGTCGTGTACGTACACGGCCGAGCGTGATAAATGGCATATGCGATCGGGCGTCGATGGATGCCAGCTACTGGGACTTTGCGAGAGAGAGAGAGAGAGAGAAGCGAACAACGCCTGACGTTACAAAGCCCGGGTTCTCAGACTACCGTTGCACGCGCGCCGCTGCCCGCCCGAGGAGGCAAACGTTTTCGGGTGATTGATATATACCGGGCTGCCGCGAGTTATGAGCTTGCTTTTGCTCAGCCAAAGCCGAGTTGGACATGCGAGGCTTCTATTTTCGTTGCATTCAATTCTGCTTTCGTCTTTTGCTTTTTTAAGGCCGCCTTCTTTCGAAGTTATTGTTTGCAAAAGGAGGAATTAAGAAGTGAAATAACATTCAGATTGATATTCAAGACAAAAATCTCTACTCTATTGGGTGATAAGAAAAAGTGGTGGAATTACTTTTTATTTGTAAAATTTTTAATATTACAAGAGTAATAAGATATTTTCAAATAAGAAATAAATATACGTAGAGTTGTTTTCTTATTATTGTCTTTTATAAATGAAAAGAAATTGTCTTACACCTCAATTTGAAAGCTACTTTTTATTTTAATCGTGTAATAAATGTTGTCTGCAGCTTAAAAACTTATGCACATTTTAATATGTTTATTTATAATGAATTTTAATTGATGAAATTTAATGAAAATTCATTAAGTAAATGTACTTGAAATGCTGTCTTAAACGGGAAATTATCAAAACCCGTGTAGTTTTCCTGCAACACGGCGCCTCGAAAATGAACACATCATTTTTTGCGCCTCAATTATCAGACTTACACAAAGCACATTCCACGCGCAATAACATCAAAGCATCAAATTCGGGCGAAACTCCCAGTCGACAGGATCGGTAGCGGAGAGAAGGTGCCGGTTGTCGGCTGGCGGTGGTTTCGACGAGCGGCCGTCCGTACCCCCCTCATCCCCCAAGGGTCGGATAAATACTTATTTAACGCGCTTATGCATGCAGTAGTCGCGGCCCAGACCGACGTAAACCGTAAATCTGTCCGTACGAAATACAATGCTGCTAATTATATACACTCCCGTGACGCCCGGAGAGAGCGAGAGAGAGAGGAATAACGCGCGCACGAACGCAGACACGGAAAGCGAGTGTAGGGAATTCGGCGAAAGCTCGAATAAGAGAGAAAGAGGGAAGCAGAGGGAGGGGAGCAAGGGTTGGCCTGCTGTAAGTAAGGGAGAGCCGCGTGGACGGTGATGCTGATGGCGCGGACCCTGAATGAGGAAGACGGAGGAGGATGATGTACGCGGCGGAGACGGATACGGAAGCTGGCGTTCAGCTTTTTGCGATCCGACGTGGGGAGGGAAATTTTATGGTCGAGAGGAGGACGCGCTGTTTTAGAAAATGAGAAGCTTCAATTTTAGCCAGCGCTTAATTAAGCATTTTAACTGGTTTTAGAAAAAGGCTTTCAAAAAGTGCTGGAAATGTCGAAATAAAAATGTTTCGTTAATTGTGATCAGTTGGTAAGAAACGCAGTTCAATGAGCCGATACTTGATAAAAATTGAAAAGCCAACTTTCTATAAAAGAAAGAATAACCTCATCAGGAGCGCGTACGAGAAATTTAGCAGAAAAATTGAGCGTAACTAATAGAAAAGCTTTGAATACGAACGCGACCGATCGGGGGACCGAGCCGAATCCCCTTTTCAGAAAAATCTCCCCTTTCGAAGCGAGCGGCAGCACTCTGTTTCGCTCGCTCCGTCTCGCTTTGGCACACGCCAGTCTTCCTCGCGTCCGGCAGCAGCCTCGAAAGCCCGCTTGGCCAGCTCAAAAGACTCGCAGATTTATTGCCAACGAGAAGAGAAGGGAAAATGTCGACCTAAGCTCATACGTAGAGAGCGCGGCGGGCTTGCCAGTTTGTACGTACGGCGCGAGAGAAGTGAACTCAAGTTGCGAGCGTATATATACATCGCGGAAGGGGTGGTTCTGCGTACTGTAAAGCGAACGAGCGAGAGAGAGAGAGAGAGAGGGAAATGAAGAAAGACGAACGCCGCAGAAAGAGAGAGGGAGAAAAGAGAACGAAGCTATAAATTCCATCCCTCCACGTCGTCCGCTCGTCCTGCGCTGCTCGCTGTATCGCTGATTTATAAATATGACTGTAGCGAACTATAATAATACGTATATACGCGAGCTGGATATAGGGCCGCGTGTACAGTCAGCGTGCCGAGTCGGTGCACACCCCCATCCCCCCCTCCTCGCGTTTAACCCCCCCAACTCGTTCTCCGCTCTCTCTTTCTATCTCTTCTGGCAGTTACGTGTGCCGCTACTGCGTCTGCAACCCTTTTCCCTATCTTCATTCTCCTACCTACTCCTGTCTTCCTTATCCTGCGGCCTTTTCCCTTTTTTTTACGGGCTGCCAGCCCCGTGGCCCTGCCTCTTTTTTCTCCGCGCGGCGCCCCGACGCGGCTCGTTCGTTTTCGCGCGCATTTTTATACATTTCTATGCGCTCTTGACTTATTTAGATATGCTAAGCTAATTTTATTAGCGTTTATGGTATACACTTGATGTTCATTGGGGCTCGTATTTTTGCTGATTAAACTCGCTTGGACAGTTTCATTATCAAATTCTTTTTAATGACCGCAACCCTCCGGACTAATTAGTATTATAGTAATATTTTAATAAAATATATTAGGAAGGGGATGTTTAATTGAATTTTTTTTATTCAAGCTTATTATTAAACAAAAAATTTGTAAGAGAAATGCAACCAAAATAATTAGAATCAAGACACGTTACGGAATTTTAAATTTAATCACATTTTTGCATTTTTCTGAAAATGCTCGGACATGTATTTTGTGTAACCAAATAAAATTTTTTTAAATCAGATGAAAAACGCAGTTTATTTAACAAAAATTTCAATAATTACTCTTAGATTCTGTAAAATCTCCCCTTAAATTCTGTCACGTTCCTGCATAAAATACAGAATTTAATCCAAGTAGTTGGAAAATAAAAGTACTTCGATCACAAAAAGCAACCCAATAATAAACTTTTGATTAATTAAAGTGAAAAAACAACGAATTAAAAAATAAACAGATTTTCAATATAAAATAATTTGCGCAAAAACAATTTCCGTCGTGTCCCCTCAATCGATGTCAGTGACACCTTGGCGCAGGCAGCGGCGACGGCGGCGGCGGCGGCGGCGGAGCAGAAGGGTGTGCGCACGTACACAGAGGGGTCGAGGCTAGACTCTCCTTTGCCTCTCTCTTTCCACGCGTCGCCTGCTCCACGTACGTACTAAAGCCGTAATTGAAAATTGATTTACGCGGTCCAGGCTGTCAGTCGGTCGGCTAAAGATGAGAGGCAAAGTGAGCGCGGGAGAGAGAAAGAGAACCCAAGCTGTATACCTCGCACGGAAGACCAAAGTTGCGCGACGGGACACCGCCGCCGGTCTCTCTCTCTCTCTCTCTCTCTCTCTCTTTTTCTCTATGCACTCGCGAGGAAAAGTCGATTATGCCGGAAAGAAAAACAATGCCGAATAATGGATTGCCAAGTTTCCCTTTACTTTTCTGTCATACTTCGCATTATTTTCTCAGGAAATCTTTCGTTATATGAATTTACGGAAAACGCCGCCCCTTTTTATTATACGTGCGCTCGATTTTATCGAGTAAATAACTCTCGCGGCTTGCGGAGGAAAAAATTATTTATCGCTTATGAATGACGTGCGAGCTATTAATAAACTTTGTTTATTTATTTTAAAAAGAGTTACAGGTACCTTATACGGTATTCTGTTTCTTTTTTTTTTCAGAATCGAGGTATTACTGATGAAGATTTTAAATTAAAAGTATTGACAGCCTTATCCAAAACTAATCATGCAATTACAAAAGAATAGTGAAAATAAATTTTATTTTTTTAAGATGAAATAAGACAAAATAAAATTAGCAGAAAGTGATCTTACTCTTTAGTGCGAGTTTACATTAAGTAGCAACTAAAGAAGGACGATGTAAGAAAAAAATATTGCAACTATCGTACCAAAGCGGTGTGCTGACACGCTTGTTTATACATGTACACGTGCATTAACGACACCAAGATTACCCGTCCCTCCAAAGCAGCCAACTCTACATTTCGAAATCGCCAACCTCCATGAGCCGAAACCATAATTAAGCCCCGCGATGAAAAAGAGAAAACTCGTGGTCGCATTAAAGTGAGCGACCGAAAATTCAGCGAAATTAATTATCGCGGCGTTATTTATCCCCCTCTCGGAGAGTCATCAGAGGTCCGGCGCGTCTGGGGCTGAGCATCGTTGGCGCGCGGCACTTCGAAGTTATCGAGATCGGTTTCTCGGCAGACGGTCCCGCGGAAGCATTAAGCGTCGCCGCCAAGAGAGAGAGAGAGGGACGCGTATCAGAGGGCGGCAGCGAGAGAGAAAGAGAGAGAGAGAGAGAAAGTAAGACCGGTTCAGTGTGGATGTCGCTGTCGCATAAATCACGCCGGTATCTTCTGGCGCGGCGGCCTCGCTCATCATGCCCGAGTTCTTGTCGCGCCTTAATAACGCTCGCTCACTCCGAAGTATATACGTGCGCCGCCGCCGCCGCCGCCGCGCGAGAGAGAGAAAACCACCCCCTCGAGCAGGAGAGCGACTCGGCCTCGCTACAAATCCTGATTATACTCTGCAAGTGACGGTATACCCCGGCTCGGATATATATACGCGGGGTGCGATGCCTGCTTTTTGTTTCCCCGCGAGAGTGAGAGAGAGAGAGAGCTTTTCTCGTTCTCTCTGCCCTCTCGCGAAATGCAACCTGCCGTCTCGAAGTTCAATGGGTAGCTCGCGGAGATCCGTCTTTTTTGCGCGCTGCTGCGCGCGAGAGAGCTTCTTTTTGGAAGTCGCGCCGAGCGCACGCCGCCGGGGGAGATGTTCCCTGTTCCGGGTAATTTTGTTTGCCTTTTGCCCCGCGTTTGACGAAGTGCGCTGGAAGCTTATTAGCCGGCTCAAGAGGCGAGGTCATTCGGGGGTTGATAATAAGACAGATGGAAGAACGTGCACTCGCGCAAATTCTGTTCCGCGCGCAATAGAGCAATTAAAAAGGTTATACTGTAAATGACAATCGATCGATGTAAAAAATGTTTAAAATTAAAACTACTTGTTTTTGTATCGTAAATTTTGAAATTAAGAAAAATGATATCGCTAATTTTATAAATTAATGCAATTATTCCTCTTCAAATGAGTACTGATATGAGTGAAAATTTTCATATTAGGAATCTGAATTCACAGAAAAATTTTATCACTTAGATTGCGCGATAAAAATTTATATAATCATTTCAAAAACGTCGTCAATACTTCAAACAGCTATTCGATGCTAATCAGCGGAAGTAAGAAAGACGATCAAAATCAACCATAAATCGTATATTCTTTATCTAAAAAATCTTTCATTCATGCTGTCAATAGACTCGTTCACGAAATAATCGAATCAAAAAGTGAAAACTATTCAACTCGAAATTTATAACGCCGATACGCGTTATATCTACGGCATAACTATTCCGCTAAGAAAGCAAAATTCACACGTCGCTTCCAACAGCAACTCCGCTCGTTCCAAAATACTCGCCATAATAAATCGCGGCGGCAAACTCATCCGCCGAGCCCTTAGTTAAAGCGTGACGCATAAATAACGTAAAAGAAACGCTAGTAAAACACATCGAGAGCGCATCGACAATGGCGAGAGAGAGCCCGGAAAAGAGGGAGCTCGCGATTGGAAATAATTCCCAGCGCGCGTTGGAAATTTGATCGGCGCGCTTGCGTGAAAAATCAGAGCTTGATTCGCCTGCCGCTGACGCTCGTACGTCAAGCGCGCGGCATTATTTATCGGCGGCAGCTGACATTCAGACCCTCCTGCCCTACACCACTTGACTCCTTTTCTCCGCCAGCGACGTCCTTCCTTTTTGTTAGCAGGCTTGTTAGCGCGGCGTTTTCCGCTTCTGCAGAGGTGCCGAGTAATTTGTTTGAATTGATGGTTTCTGATAAATTCATTAAACGTACCTTTTGTTGGCTCTTAATTGATTTTTTTCGAGCTAAGCGAGTGTTGTGGGTGCTATTTTGTCTGGCGCGCATTAAGTCATGGTTACTGTGTAGCGTTAATCTTGAATAAGAACAAAAGGGTTTTCAGTGTAAAACCGTACTGGCAGACCCACTCGTGTAAAGCTTACAAGTGCCGCGCAGTTCTATACAGTGTACCTTTCTATTGTAAAGGTTTTTACAAAAATCCTTTTTTCTCTCCGGCATTCTTTTCAGCAGCTTTCCTCACTCGATCAATCTCATTCTTTTTTTTTTTGTCTTGATCTACTGTTTTACTTTTTAATGTATAATGAAGAAATTAATTTTTTTGTTTAATTTATTCATTTGCTTAAAGAGAATAAGAGTCTTAATATTACATAATATAAGAAAATTAACAAAATTTAAAATTGTTGGAAGCATAATTTGAAAGAAGAAGCGGATAAGATAGCAGTAGCAAAGTTTTCAATATTGATAATACATTTACCTTTTCTTGAAAAAATTGAAAAGTGTCTTTCATGAAATGTTTAACCTTCTACATATCTCCCGTCGTTTTCTAAATATATTAAGTCTCCCATTAACTGTAATTTATAACTCTTCCCATTTATTTCTACCGGCTATTTTCAAATCGAAAACCTTAAATTTTCGGTCAGAAGCCAGTAAAGCTAAATCTCCGGTGAAAAAAATCCTGTGACCTCCAACAGCGATACACTCGACTCTGCTGTACGAGCACCTCTCCTCGTTGTTCATTATTTCTCCTAAATTTTCCCCGTTCCTACAAAAACGCCCTTCCGCACAAAAGCTTGAAAACACACATACACACAGAAGAGACTTGGTCCAGCGACTGCTGCTGCCTCTCTTACCGCAGCGCGTCGCCTCCCTTCTCTCGACATTCTTTTTGACTGGCTCTCCTCTCCCATGCTGTCACCAATAAGTCAAAGTTATCCCCGGCAGAGAAAAATGCCAGGCGTTTCCAGTGCGCCGGAGAAAGGCCAGCAGCAGCAGCAGCAGCTTTCTCGGCTCGTGATTTGTGGCGACCGCTCGCTCAACTCACCGCTAGCGCGGCAATGAGTCGGTCAGTCGTAAATATCCCCGCGAAATCCAGACCGCCGTCGCGGCGCGACGAGGATCGAACTCGGGGCGCGGGAGACGGCCACCCCAGACGAGTCGCCTTGCGATGCCCGAGATGGGTGCTAAAAAGTCGCGAATATGGACCTACTGACTTTGGCTTTTAACTTTAACTTATTTGTTTAGATTTTGTCAAACATTTTATTGACAAAAATGCAATAACTTTCGTTTAAAAATTTATGTTTTATTTCGGTGCAAGACGTATAAAGACTGTATAAATAATCTTAAAACAGAATATTTCGAATATTGGTTTAGTGATTTTAAAGCAATAGTTACAAAAGATAGGTTATATGTATAATAATGTTAAAAGAATCCAGAATATAAAAAAATCATATTGAACGTTATGTTTTTAATGAAGAATTTTTTTAAAAATTTCATTTGAATATAATGAAACGGGCCTGGCAAGTTACGTAGTAAGTATCATGA
>UCOL01004199.1:0-15576 GCA_900474335.1 Ormyrus nitidulus
GGGGGGGGTCAATCAATAACGGGAGGGAGCGAGAGGCCGAGGAACCGATCAAATATTCAGAGGCATTTGGGATATTAACGAGCCGCGCGGGATAACGCGAAGCGTGCGGGACGTTCATCAAGTGGCCGCCGTTAAGCAGACTCCTGCGAAGACTGCTGCTGTATGCTGCTGAGAAATTTCGGGGCTGCTTCGGGCTTTTTCGTTTCGCTGATTTTCCGGGCCGAGAGAGGAAAGGGTGATGGTAAAAATAGCAGCGACGAATAGCAGCGGCGCTTCGGTTTTTAATGGACGGTCGTTATTGAGATGAGAATTGGGAGAGAGGCATTTCCTGATTGAAATGCTGAATTAAAGTTTTTAATTATAATTTATTTAATTTATGATTGGAAATTATTTCCAGTTTGTCTTTTAATGGACGTTTCACGTCATAATAATCTGTGCGAAATGCAAGTCAGAAATTATGAAATAATATGATTAATAATAGTATGTCATTATTTTAGAATTACATTTGAATAAGCTTTATTCGCGGAAACAGTGAAAGATAAGTTTGGCAAGTCATATAATTTCGACCAAAGTAGAATAAATTTTTAACAGTTTTTCTGCTGCAGAATTGATAAAAAAAATATCAAGTAAAGACAATGAAAATTTAAAATGAAATTTTTTCTCATTCAAATCTTGAAATCTTTATACAAAATTACAACTTGCAATCCAATTCGACGCTCGGGCATTGTTACAGTAACTTTTTAAATGCATGCTAAAGCCTTTTACCAAGTTCATCACTCTAGAGCAGCCTCATCGTTAACAAAAGTGACCGCGGCGCGATCTTTTTTTCCCTTCAGCAATGCAACGCCAAAAAGTTCGAATTCATTTCGGCGCCATTGTTAGGTAACAAGCCGAGCTTTTAATAATAAAAAAAGGAGAACGAAGCCACTCGGTAGGAACCAGCTTAAGCCCGCAATAACACAATGGCACACCGAGCGAGTACATCCCCCCCTCCTCCACCCCCCTCCGCTTCCACCGCTAAAGTTTCGCTGCTAATTACATTCCGCGCAACAACTTCTTTCCATGGCAGCTCCAGCCCCGGCCTATCTGCGAGATCTCGAGATGATTTAGCGCAAACGAGGTCTTTAGCTCTCGGGGTTTATAGAGCCGAGGCGCTCGGATTCTATCCCCCCCCCTCCCCTTCCGTTATTCTCTTTTGCATTTTCCATTATTTTACGTCGTCCTTTAGCCATTGTTATTAATGCGACTTTTCTTGTTAATTACGTCGCATTGTCGGGCGATTGAAAAAATTTGCGTTACACGTTACTGATGGAAGAATGATTATTGTAAATTACGTGCAATTATATAAATGCTCTCGCAATTAGGCTATAATTAATGATACTTTTGAACTGATGAATCTTATTTTATTCGTTTTTAGATTTATTCTTTAAAGGCAGTAATGATAAGTAGTAATAATTAACTAGCGTTTTGTATACTTCTATTTTTCATTCGTGTAAAGAATTAACGGAGGATTTGCATTATTAAAGGATGCCTTTGGTACGGCTGCTTTATTTATGGGGGAGAAATGCGCGGGACTGTGGCGACGCGAGGAATTTCTTGGCGAGAGCTGTAATTGACGAGGCCGATGGTTCGAGCACACAAAAGTATCGCTTTATCGAAGATTGTGCAAAGTACGAAGAAAGTAAAAGTCACACGAGTAGATTAGACAACAATTATTAGATAATGACATGCAGAATAATTTCATTATAAGATTATATAATTTAAGAGTCTGCATTGCATAATTTGGACGAGGTAAAAATTTTTAATTTTAATTAAATCTTTATCATAAATCTAAACATATTTCTTTGAATATTACAATCTTTTCACACTTGAGAGATACACTGCCGGACAAAAGTTTGGAAACACCGTTCGGATTTTCGAATTCACAGTGTTTCCAAGCTTTTGGCCGACAGTGTATATACTCGATAAAACGATATCAACACTTTATTTAGTTATCAATTTTGTTAATAAACCAATCAAAGCGAAAATCTTTTAAATCCAAACGAATCTTATCATTTTAGCTTTGAAACGTTAAATGAACGAAAATAACATCAATATCTTATAAGTAAAATGGATAAGCTTTCTGCATAAAATTATTCATTTTCCATCAAGTGTTCTTAATACTTTAATACTTTGTGTGCATCTGAATTAAATAGCGCGTGATAATATATTTCAATTATCTGAAAAAAATGAGTCTAAGTAAGTCTTTTAACGATACTAACTACCATCAAATTTTCACTAAGAATAATGTCATTTTTTAATAGAAAATATTGGAATACGTCATGTGACAGTGCTAGTATTATTTTTGGGTCATGCGATAAACCAAGCCATGCGTACACTTCTCGCCGTCGTTTTGATCGCAATGATGAACAGCAAATCCCAGGTTTTCGACGATTCCGTAAGCGAAAATATAATTTACAAAAATTTGTTGCAACTACTCGAAGTTAAAAAATTAAGGTGTAATATTTTATACTGTTTTAGATATTTGAATGGAGCACGCAAAAGAAGGCGATAATTTTAAGTGCTCCGTATGCAATAGCTGTATTATTCAAAATACCTACCGGTTACCTGATGCAATATCACAGTGCGCACAAAAGTTTATTCATTGTCTGTTTATTTTGCAGTATTCTTATTATTGCAATACCAACCGTTGCAAATTACATTGGTTGGATGTCTATGCTCGTTTACATTGTACTTATAGGTGCTATTGATGCCTTTATTTGGTGCGCTACTCAAGTACTTCTTCCAAGGTGGGTTCCTCCTTCTGAAAAAGCAAGACTCGGTAAGCGTGTACTTTCGTCATCCCTATACGTTTTGAGTAATTTCAACTTTGGTTTCCGTCTTAGCGTCTTTTGTGTATAGTGGAACAACAGTCGGATTAATTTTGTCGGTGTTTATTTCTGGACTATTACTGCAATCAGGATTGGACTGGCCAAGTATTTTTTATACCTTCGGTGTGTCTGGTTTAATTTGGTCCATTATTTTCTATTTATTGTGCGCTGATTCACCATCGAAACATCGGATGATCAGCTCCGCAGAGAAAACGCACATAGAAAGTAGCTTTACGAGACTGGAAGAGAACGTCCAACAGAAAGTATTTGTTCATTTTTATATAGAGTTCCGTTAAAAACTTGTTTTTATTTTAAGCTATTTTTGGTTCGTCAAGTTTCCGTGGAAAGCAGCATTGACATCAGTACCAGTTCATGCTTTGATAACAGCAAAGTGTTGTTCAAAGTGTGTGGATTCTATTTTCATAACCCAGATGCCATCTTACATTTATTATATCTTACATTTTGACACAAGGGATATAAATTTCACGTAAATGATTTTTATATAAATTTATATATAGTCTACAATCTTAAACGGAAATTAAAAATAATCTATGTCTTTCAGAGTAGCCTACTATCTACTGCGCCTCATTTAGCAGATTTTTTACTGACGTTTGTGTTTGCTTGGTTATCAGATTTCGCTTTGAAAAAGAATATTCCTGTAACAGTGATTCGAAAAACAAGTAATACCATAAGTATGTGGGGTATTGCAGCAATCCTGATTATTATGTGTTCCTTGAAAAGTGCAGATCAAAGTATAAATATTTTAATGTTGGTGTTATCATCGAGCTTACTAGCTGGTTTAACATGCGGTATTGAACTTAATGAATTGGATATTTGTCCAAATTTTGTCATGCTGTATTCCGTCACAACCACCGTAACGAAACTTAGCACATTTTTCGATTCTCTTTTCGTCGGATGGATCGTCACTGACCTGGTAAGTGACAGAGCACGATTTTTTTATTGTCATATAAGAAGATAATCGTTTTTTGTGTTATATTAAACTTAGGAAAACCCAAATCCATGGTACAATCTATTTTATCTGACGGCTGGCATGGCATTTTTTGGAAATCTGGTATTTATTATTTTTGGTAAAGCTGAAGTGCAGCCCTGGAATGATGCTGAATATTTGAAGAATTCAGGAGAAAATAAAAAACCGCTGCCAATTCAGTGGCGTTTAGCTTCCTCCTAACTAATTCATCGTTCCAATATTACCAAACAATCGATTTCAACAACATAATTTCAAACTATTCCATATTTAATTACGTATTTATTTTTGTATTATTATTTTATTTTTCTGTCTAATTTAGAATTTAATGAACAGCAAACAAAATTTAAATAAAAATTTTATTATTGGAATATTTAAAGTCCTAAATAATAGAATTTTTGAAACTCCATGCGCAAAGCGAAGAATAAAAAAGTACCTGTATCTGAATAAAGTATTACAGGTAGCTTTAAATAAATTAAACGAACTTTAGCGTTTTATAAAAAAAAACACCACTTTAAAATCCATTACAAAGTTTAAATACTCGGTCCAAAGTAAATAAAAGAAAACTCCTTCCAATCCTAGTTACTTGATTAAAAATGGTAAAGATCTTGAAAATCTCAAAACCGCATTACAATCGCTCGACTTCCTAACTCGCATCAGCATCAATTTACATTTTCCCCGGCAACATTTTTACTCCATTCTAAACTATACGAAGAAGGACCGAGGGAAGCGAAAAGAAACGAAACGACAAGTATATACCACCGAGAAAAGTAGAGCCGCATCTTAGCCGGCAGATATCCGGTGGCCACGCGAAACTCGCCCGACGGCAATGTATGAAAGTACAGTAGGTATCGCATACCTCAGGGGAGAAGCTTGAAACACAGAGCGGGTATAGTTTTGCTAGAAAGGGGAAGGGGGGGAAAGAATGATCGCTGGTAGGGTCGTTGAGTTGCCGGAACGAACAACGCGGCAAGTAGCAAGAGCCGTCCAGGTGGCACTGCGCAACTTTGGATTACCGAAATCAACTAACTTGGGGCGCGCGCCACGAGGAGAGAACGAGCAAAGTGGATGGAAGCGCCGGGACGGAGATATATATATATATATATATACACACATGCACACGCAACGCGGATAAAGAGGGATGAAAAAGAGACGCGGGGAAAAAGAGATTGGACTAAGGCCAGGTTAAATTGTCGAGAGAATATACTTTGTCCGCAGTGCACTGGTCACTGCGTCGGGGCGGTTTCTTTCGCCTCCTTTTTCGACGAGCCCTCCTCCACCGCCCGCCTGACTCTCCGAGAGCCTCGGAAAAGCCCCCGCCGGCTTTTAATGAGATGTAGATTGCCGAGAGAAATATTAAATTCCCGTACGTGTATACATTTACGACGCTGATTCGCGGACTCGGCTAGCTCCTCTTGTGAGGAGACGGGATTCGTGTACTGCAATTTGCCCGCGTATTTTGTATATATTTAGATTTATGCCACTTGCGATTGTACGAAGAATCTGCTCGGGAAGATCTTGGATAAAGTTCAAGGGTAATGACAATTATTATTGCTAAATTTTTCAAGATGTTAGTGTTGCACTTCTGAATCCGACAAGAGCTGTCCGAGTATTTGGCAAAATCGACTCGCTGGAAATTACAAATTTCTCATCGAAGTTACATCTGGCAGAAAGTTGGCTAACTAAGCATCGGCAGCTATACCCGCGCGCTTACCTCTCATCAACTTCGTACAACATCAACGTCCGAAATCAGTTCTCCATAACCGAGGAGAGAAAAAGGCCGCCGCGCGCTTTCGAAAAAAAGAAAAAAATAGACACTCTCGCTCCGCGTTCATCTTCGAAAATCAATCCGGCAGGAAATTGCTCAATTCCCAGCTCTCGGCTCCATCCAAGGGAAGCATTCAATTAGCGCAACATTCGCCAACTTCGGGGCATTTCAATCATCAGTCCGCCCCGGCGCACTCCGTCTCTCTCGCTTTAAACCAAATCAGAACTTAATCGTTCGTCGGTGGCCCATCCGGCGCTGCTTTTGCTCGCCGGCCAAAATTCAAGCGAGATGACGTCAGTCCGTCCGACTGCTGGCTTTCCCTCTTCTCCCGCAAAGAGAGAGGGAGGGAGGAATCATCCATCGCGGTCTAGGCGAGACGGATGGATGGATAGGGTTCGGCCTTATCGGGACTTGGCCAAGACGAATCCTTATCTCTCGCCGGAGGGGTTAATCTCGGGGATTTCCCCGGCTATCTCGTTACTTCTCTCGCTTCTCCAGCGAGATATACCGGGATTTGACGGACCGGCACCGGGTCCCGGGGTAAAGTCGAGGCGCCGCCTGTGTTTGCGCGACACACGTTGACATTTCTCCTTCTTCGAAACTCGCTCTCTCTCTCTCTCTCGCCTCCTATAAATCTCGGACTCGCTTTTTGTTCGGGCTTATACGGCGCGCGGGGGCTTTCTGTATGCGGGTGTACACGGCGCGGCGGCTCCGTGTGTCCGCGGGACTTTTAGCCTTGCGGATGCGCCGACTTTCCTCCATGGCTGCTGCTTTTATTTCTTTTGCGCTTCTCTGTGCGCGCGGCCGCCGAGCTCGAGCTCCTTCCTCCCCCCGCGCGCGCCTTGTTTCATCTTTTTACGCAGCCGCAACCCACTTTTTCACTCGCGCGCTTCCTCCTCCGCTTCTCTCTCTCTCTCTTTCTCTCTGCAGGCCGAGAGCCAAGGAAAGGAGGAAGAAGCGCACTGCACCGAGTATTGTGGTTTTATTAGGCGAGAGGGAAATCGACCGGCTTTGCCCCCGGAGCGTCCGCGGGAGACTGTAACGACACTGTTTCCTCTTGATTTCGTCCTCTTTTTATCTCCCTTTCGGGAAAGGGTTGCATAATGCCGAAGCAAGGACCGTGAAATGCCATTTTTCGTCAGCGAGCCACCGGAGTTCCTTGACCCGTCGAGAATCGGGGACTTGAGCCAATCGTCTCGTTTGACTCGACGTCACTTTGCTTATCGTCTACTTCGGAGAAGCTGGAGTCTGGATTCGATGGATCGTGTTCTACTAAAGTCCCTCTTCGATTTCCTAAATAGAGTGCCACGGGATAGACGAATTTCTGTACAAGTTCTGAAATTCTGTTACAAAATCTTTTCTTAATCTTGATTTTCAGAAAAAAACTCCTAATCCTTTTGATAATGTATAATTTACTCTGATGCATAAGAACTCCAATTTAGCTATGAAATATTACTAAGGTTAACATAAATTTTTGTCCGGAAAAACCAGCAGTGCTACAATCATTAACGATACCAAACTGTGACTAGAAAATAGTTACGCTATTCACTAACCGCGCAAACAGCCTATCTGCCCAAGATCTAAAACGTTTATATCCACTTCTTTCCTCGGAGCATAATTCTATAAAAATACCCAAAGAATATTAAGCGCATTCCGTCTCCGCAACAACCGCATTAAAGCACTGCATCTCCCGTCAGCATCTCCATCGGCATCGATCTTTCCCTCCCGCCCGTAATATTTTATCGCTCTCGAGCCGGGAGACTCTCTCAGTTTTCCCTTCGACTTATAAACTGAACATCCGGCGGGATATAAAGCGGCGGCTAGCGACGATAAACAACTCGATCCTAATCCCGCTCTGTCCGTCTTTCGCGTTGGCGGCGTTGGTGGGGGGGGGGGGGGGGGGCGACGATTCTTTCGTCGCGGCGCCTCCGACGGCTATCGGTGTAAGCGGATTTCCTTCGGGTGGCGACGGCGGCGGCGGCGGCCGCTGCCCGAAAGCCTCACCTACTTTCCGAATTACGAGTCGGAGCCAGGGATTTCGAAGCCGACTCGCCGTAGCGAGCGTCGATCCCGATGCGCCTGAATCCGTTCGAGTGGAAGGACATTGGAAAGTTAATATCGCCGGGGCGTTCGATCGCCGCGCGCCCGAATTTCACGGTGCGCCAGTTTTACTCGCTGATTTTGCGGCCGCGGCGTTTCTTTCTTACTTTGCGCTTGTTCCATGCTCTATTTGCTGCTTGACGGAGCTCTCGGGGCGCTCGGGAAGAAGGAAGTTCTTCTGCGAAAAAATTATTCTCGTTTGACGTATGTAGAGTACAAGTTTTGGAATACTTTGGGTAACTGAACATATAAATTTCTAAGTATAGAAAAGCTCTTAAAAAATAATGTATTTTCAGAATTTGTCAAAAGTCTCCTTCTCAATAAATATGTATTATAAATGAAAATTATTCGGTTGATTACAAAACGTAAATACTTCATACACTGACCTCATGTGCCTTTGTTTACACGTGTGTCCTTTGCTCGACTAATGTACACGAATTTTATTTTATTACGTTCGATTACATTCTTATTACCTTATATGTTTATCACTTAGAATTAGAATTTTACACTGTTCATTTTATTATGCATTTAATTTCATTTAACTACTCTTAAATATAATTGTTTCGCCATTCTTCAATTGTTTTCGGTCCTCGGCGCCTTTCTAATTACAGATTTCAATGCATGCTATTATACAACGAGCGAATAAAATCAAAAACTTTCGCGCATTTTCAACAAAAGTTTGCAGCGAAAAACAATGCCGAAGCGCGGTCGTTCCCTCGCAGACGGTAACGCCGCACTTCCAATCTCCAATATCTCAAAAAATTGGAGCACTGCGAAATTCATATGTAGATTGCGCGCGAGATATCTCCGCGCAGTTTTTTAAACTCGCATAAAAGCTACAGCAGTTTCTCCCCGACTCCCGGTCCGATGTTTCAATTCAGCATCACGTACTTTTATTAGGCACTAAAGTATGCATTATCATGCTTGCAGCTTCGCAATTCGCCGCCGCGGAGAATAAAAGCCGCCGCCGCCGCCATGCGGCTGGGGCAAAAAGCGCGACACACGTCGAAAACAAAAAGGCTTTCCGCCCGTCTGTCTGTGGGTGTGCGCGTGTGTGTGTTTCTCGCGTAAGGAGGAAACTCTGGCCCCGAAGTACTTCTATATCCGAATCGAATATTGAGATGCGCGCAGAGGCCGCGACGCATATAAAAGCGAAAGAGAGAGGCGCGTACACATGAGAGGAGCTGCCGGGGAGGAAACCGAAGTATGATAAAAAGTATGGCTTACATTTTTTCGCGGGTCTGCGTCGAGTGAATTCTTCAAGCGAATGTTTTTTCTTTTGTTTGCTTATAACCTTTCGCTGGAGCTGGTTGCAGGAAAATTGTTATTTAATAAAGTTCAAAGTTCTAATTAGTTTGGACTCGACGGAAAGGGATCCGATAAGCTTCGTGACGTTTGTAAAAATTCATAGAACACTTTGTCGGATTTCTGTTGCGAATTACATAAATAATTAAAAGCCGCCTCGTTCCCGGTAAAACTTTGTTAATTTATAATGAATTTCATCGAAAAATTTAACGGACCCTGCAGAAGAGCATGATTACACAGTTGAAAGAGCTTGAAACTTATTGAAAGACCAAGTCGTAATTGACTTGCTCTTGGATATTCTCCTGGTAATTTAAAGTTTTTCAGGCACTCGAAATTAAACTGCGTTTAAAATTGTGGATGGTAACATTAAATCATTACCGATGGAATAAAGTAAACAACACTGAAATACGGGATTCAGATGTGACAAGGAATTTTTTAAATTTCAAAACTGAATCATAATTAAATAATAAAAAAAAAACAGGTAAAAGTTTTATTTTCAGTTTTACTCTATATGTACAAATTATTGAACATTAAAATTGTCGCAACGATTGCCGAAAGTTGCTTATTACAAACAAAAAATTTAGATCCTCATTTTACATTCCAGCTGAAACCAAGTTTTCTTCGTCGACGTAATAAATTCAAATCATACAAAAACGTATACAGCGAACCCGAGTCCGGCAGCCGCGCAAGAAGCGTCATCGAAGAAAATAAGCCGCGCGCCGCATCGAGGAAATAAAACGCTCTTTATCGGAAAAGCCATACATCGATTAGTAATTCCACGTCGAAAGCCGCGGCTCTCGCGGCGCATCGAAAGAAGAAAAAAAAAAAGGAAGAGAAACGAGAGCGAAAGCAGTGCGGGATATCGAGAGCCGCGCGCGCGCATCTCACATCCCGCGCACGCATCTCCAAAGTACATAGCCGTAAAGATGATATTCAATTCCGCGGGGGCAAACATTAAGGCCTCCGCGGCATATTTCTACGAATCGTTACACAGCTATCTCCGGCTCTCTCTCTCTCTCTCTCTCTTTTCCCCGGAAATTTATGCCATCGATTTTATCCCCAAGCGGCGCTTTCCGCCTTAAAACTCGGTCAGCATCCGGCGGGCGGTCGATTTTTCAAAAGAAGCTGCCCGCAGCCGGGCGCCGCGTGTATACGATTTTTACTGTCGAGAGCTACGAGCAGCGCCGCGCGCCATCTCCCTTTTATGGAGGCGCTTTTTTGCCCTCGAGGAGCTCTCTCGCCCGAGCCGGCGTACATCCGAATACACGGGAAGAGAGAGAAAGAGCGCCGCGTTGGACGAGCTTTCATCAGAGTCAGCAGGTCGCGCGGCGCTGCAGGCATTCGCGGCATGAGAACCCCATAAAATCGGCTTACCGCGACGCGCGAAGCCACGCCGCGGGCTTCAGTTTTATATAAAACAGAGGGGGGGGGGGGGGGGTGGACGACTCCGCGAGCGTCTGAAAGACGGAGCCGCGAAAAAAGGGAAGTGCGCGCGAAGCGACACAGCGGCGAGAGGGAGGATTTCTATCGCGACTGAACTCTCGGGCCACCCCTCCCCCATAAAATCAAGACATAAAAGCGCGAGAAAAAGCAGGCCGCGCGATCGCGCCTGCATTTATGCAACGGGGGCTATGATAACGGGCTTCCCGCAGCGGTGCGCGGGATTTCCCGAGCGCGGCTGAAATATGCACGAGTCGGGATACTAATTTCTTGCGCTTCGTGCTTGGGATTCCGGTGCTTACTTTGCTTGATGCGGTGCTCGACGCAATTGGCCTCTTAAAACTCTGTTCGGTCGACGGGGAAATTTTATTTTTTTATTATTCCAAGGAAAATGGCAATGTGCTTACTTTTTTTTTAGTTTACCTACGTTTGTTTTATTAAACTTTTCATTAGAAACCGACTAAATTGAATGATTGGAAGTATGTATTAGTAGTATGTATTTAAATATTACTTACAATCGCACACTGAGATGGAATTTATGAGTTTAAGCACTGGATAAAACAGCTACACACCTGAAACAAAACAGAGTACCATTTTAAAATGTAAGTCTAAATTTGATTTGAATGATGGACAAATAATTAGGATAAAAGTAATTGTATAATATCTCGACAATAATGATTTATTACGCGCCGAGTTCGTAATTACACATTTACAAAATTATTATACGAAGCGACTAACTGTATTTCTCGATCGTATTATTATTTATATTTTCATAATGCGCACATCCGTCAACGGATTGTCCAAACAGTGAATAATTTTATACCGTAATTACACGAGTTTAACAACGAATATTCGTCCAAATACATTTATTTATTAACGCGCCTCATGTAAAAAAAATAACAAACGCAAACCCTCTCCTCCATTCGCTGCTCAAATTATTCATTCGTCAGAGCAAATTAATTACGGCGCAGATTAAATTTGCACTGAAAAAAAAAAAAATTAATCGGGGATCCGGAATTGATTTTAAAATTCATGGCGTCGCGCCATTGATGTATCCCTCTTACTTTCGCCCTTTCCGCTGTATGTGTATACGTATACCTTTTTACTCTCTCTCTCTCTCTCTTTACGCGTTACACTTTTTTCCTTGCCTCTACGTGTGCGCGAATATACGTGCCGCATAATAAAAGACGGATGATTTCGTCGAAAATTTTGAACGCGCGGATTTTCGCCCGCCCTTTTTATTCTCCTTCGCCTTTGGCTCGTGCGCCGAAAAGCTCGCTAATTAATGCGCGCTTTGCATTTCGGAGCAGCGCGGTTTTCTGTGCATATTTGGGCTACAATTTTTTTTTTTTTTTTTTAATATTTCTCACGCCGCTAGTTTTTTTTGCAAAAGTGACTCTGTCGACTCTATTTGATTAAGGGAGTATACCTTTAATTAGAACGAAATTTTTCGCTAATTGAATGTTTGACATTTTTTGATAAATGGAGGACGTCAATTGTTGAAATTTGAAACGCAGCAGTCGAACATTTAATATACATTTGCGAAAAATTTAATATTTGAAATTGAGCTCTCATAATTCTCGAAAATTTGACATAATGAAAATTTAAATAAACAATATTTGATATAGAAATGATCTTTTGATTTCGAACTGCACTGCAAAATACTGTGAATAATACCATCATTTCATAGTTGTCATGAATGTCAAAATTGTCACTTCTCATTGAATGTGCTGTTCAAATCTATACGGTTTCGGGATTTCACAAATGATTGGAAATATTTGAAGCAGTTTAATGTTTTATAATAATTATGTATCAAAATCTCTTCTAACGTTACGTTAATTGTTGCAGAAGTGTCATTGATTGTCTCTTGTAATTTATAGAACTATATATATCTTTCGGAATTTATGAACCCCTGGATGGACATACCATATCTTTCATGTATTTTAGCCCATTAAAACTTTGATTAACATACATTAGATTCAATAATCCCAGATTAAATTACTGCGCATTATTTAAAATATTCAATAACTGTCAAAAATTAAGTTGAAAAATCAATTTCTATAAAAAAGTAAAACATTGTTCGTTTTCATTATCGCCAAGTCAAAGCCGAATTCAAACACCAATTTCAAGCAAACTTCCTTCTTTTTCCACCGTACCGAAGCAATCGGGCGGTACAAGAACTAGTACACCCTCGAAATTGCGGCACGAGAACCCCCTCATTGAAATTCATTATGATCCAGATTTTCGCGGTGCGAGAAACACATGGCGATAAACGAAGGGAGCCGACACGGCGAATCTAAACAATCCCAGCGAACGATCAAGAGAGAGAGAGAGAAAGAGGGAGCACAATGGCGTCCAGTTGTAAAGCCATTCGGCGACCGCCGAATTCGCTCGTGCTCGGAACGAACTCTGCGTGCGCCCGGAGAAGAGAGAGAGAGAGAAAGAGGGAGAGAGAGAGTCAACAAGACCGATTATTAACTCTTCCGTGGGCGGATAATGCGAGCGCGGAGCCACCGCGAAAATGGCTTTTTGCATTATTCGCGGGCGGCCTCTCCCTCTCTCTCTCATTGATTTTTGCCGAGGGAGCCATTAATTGCCCGACGGTTTGTTCATTAGCGATGGCTTTCGAGATGCGATTGCGTTTACCCCTCTCGGAGCTCGTTTTTTTATGATAATCGCCGGGACGGAAGCTGCTGCCGCTGCTGCTGCGTTTGACCTCATTTCGAACGTGCTTGTTTGCTGCTTTGGTTTTAATGCATTTTTGAGTGCTTGACAGAGGAAATCGAATTTTGAATGGAACGATTGCGCTGATGCCTGTTTCGAATGAATTTGCTTCAATTTTCCGTTTTTTCCGTTCGGCTTGTTGGGTATTTTTTTTTTTTTTTTTTACCTTTTACGAGTAGCTTTTAGGTGGACGTTTCGGAGATTACGATAACCTACTACACATTTGATGCCCTCGAGTCGTGCAGGTATTTTAGGCAGATTGTGCTTTCGTATTCGATTCAGAAACTTAGTAAATATAGAACAAAAATAGATTGTCAAAAGAATACGCGCCATAAAAGGAGCCGAAATGAATTGTCAACATAATTAATGAAATAGCATCCCGAGAAGGCCGCGTTTCCCGGAACCTCATCGAAGACGCACATCGCCTCCTCGCGTTCCATCAATTTCCTCGCACGCAAGTTTTCTATCAGCCCGGGCGCCTCCGCGGGAGAGCGGCGTCGCCATTTTTCATTCGCCGCTCTCTCTCTCTCTCTCTCTCCGCCGCGAGAGAAGTTCTGTTTCGCATCAACGCTACACCGCTCTCCTGCAGCTACTTTCCGCTCTATCTCCTCGCCCCCCCCCCCTTGCGCCGGAGAGGAGAGAAGATGCACTAACTCACTCGCGCCGCGCCCGAGAAAAGCCCCGGCATTTAAACGCCACGCGAGCGACGCCGCGCCGTTACAAATGAAGAGGCCGAGTCCCCGTCGAGGCGCTATACCCGGAGTTATTTATTTCCGCGCGCGCTGCGCCAGTCTTCTTTTGCCCCCTTTTATTTTATTTTATTTTATTTTTTTTCGAGCGCGAGACGCGTGTCACTTTGCGCGAGAAACAGATGAGGATTACGCGGAGACGCTGCTTTATATTCATGGTTACCTTTTCTGCTCGGGGCGGCAGCTCGAGAGGCCGCTCTTTTGCTCGAGCGTTTAAGAACGTTAATTAAGTCGAGACGGTTTTAGAGAAATTGGGGTGAGAATCTTCTTTTTTTTCTGGCTGCCGTATAATGACCGATATTTATATAAAGCTCTGGGACTGGTGTAAATACGAAAAGTTTTTCGTAGGAAAAATTATCGGAGGCTAGATGTTTCATCATTTTTTCAAAACTTACACCAGCGCTACACCACACAAATTGCTCAGAAAATTCACAGCGGAGAAAAGAAAAGCACACACACACACACACACACACCGACTCGCGCGCACACTTTCATTACAACCGCAAAGCAAAATCACAAGCACTTACTTATCGCAATTTACTTAGAGCGCTTTCGCAAATCGCGCAATTACCACCCCCTCCTCGCGCATTTGCTCGCACCTTGCAATCGTCCGCGTACATCAGATCCGGGGTGCCTCGCCACGCAACTCGCTCGGCGCGGCGCGCAAATGATTCAGGAGGGATTCCTCGAAGAGAGTTTTTCTGGCCTCGTAACCGGATCTCTCCCCCCGGCGGCGGCGGCGGCGGCGACGTTTACGCGGCGCTGACTCGATTCAGCCTCGATAGACACCACCGCTGATCGATCAGCCGTGTGGGCGCGCGACTTTGCGTTATATGCTATATAAGCGCGCGACGGGGGACGGGGAACGGGAGAGGGGAAAAAATAGCCGAGCGACGACGACGACGACGACTTCTTTGTACGGAGGCGTTACGCGGCGGAGAGAGGAGGATGATAAGGCCGATTAGATAGCGGCGCGCTGCGGCCAGTGGCTTTCAGGGATGGTCGTGGGATGTGTGGCTCTCTGGTAATGTTGCTGGCTATGTTTCCGGTTTATTCTGCAGAAAGATGTTTTGCATTGGTCACAGAGTAGGGTATTTAGGAGAGAGTAAAAATTGTTGGGAGGATAAAGATGGGACAAAGGGTATTTTACATTTTGAAATAGAAGGCCTTTAATTTTTGCCGAACTTAACAAATCGCACGTTGTTACGCACCTCAAACCAAAACGCTCAAAGAAACAGACTCTTTCCCAAGTTTTTTCGTGTATACCACGTCGAACAAAAAAAACAGCTGAATTTCCCGGCCGAACCCACGAATGGGCAGACGTAAGAAGAGCATCGCGCGCTCTAACGAACGCGTTCGCCCGCGCGCGCCCGCGGATCGTAATGCGAGTTTACGCGTGCACCGGCGCCATTACGCAGTATTAACGTTGCGTGCGCGTAAAGTATTATATCGCGCCTGCAGGTTTTGTGTGTGTACGCCTCTCTCTCTCTCTCTCTCGCCGCGTGATAACTTTGTCACTTACGTTAATACGTGTGCGAGTGTACACGCCGCGCCGCGCATATTATCTTCGCTAACTAATTATGCGTGTATAATCTACGGGAGCCGCCGCCTCCCCCCCCCCCCCCCCCTTTACCC
>UCOL01004200.1:0-15567 GCA_900474335.1 Ormyrus nitidulus
CCCCCCCCCCCCCCCCCCCGCGACATCGAGTTTGCCCCACTAATTTAAATAGTCGCCACCGACGAGAGAGCGAACGACGGGGACGACGAGCTCCACTGAAATTCATCACGCTAAGAGTAATTCCGGCGAGCTGCCGTCGAAATGAGCTCGTCTCCTCCTTCCTTCCTTCCTTCTTCCTTCCTTCCAGCCAACTTGATGCTACTTTTTCTCATTCATTACCCGATAGACATCCACTTATTTCCTGTTAATCAACTGGCCCCGAGGGACCTCCTTTTTCACTCCGCGATATCAATTCAACAAATTCCAGTCCCGATCGTTCGACGCCCGGAGCATTTATTTGTTTCCAATTTTCCTCATTCAAGCGCTACTGATTAGAGCATGAGATGTCCCGACCGCAACGGTACGCGTTAAAAATTTTATTAAATCGAGTAATAATAATTAGCAACATCCAATCGCAATTTCAAAGCGGACGATGGGTATGGACCGGCTCTCTACCGAATTCGCGGTCGGCCGGCCGGAAATTTTGCCGAATTATGCTGATTTGCCGAACAAAAGCAAAATTCCAGCCGGCCGAGAAAGCTGCTCTCCCATCCAAGTGCTATTCCCCCGGTCAAAAATCCGGCGCGCATTCCATTGTACTCCCCCGGCATACTTTGCGACCGTTCGCGGAATCTCCGGGACATGCGCTTCATCGGAAACGCTCTCGGCCTACACTCGAATTTCTAAAGCCGCAGCTAGTTAAAATCCGGTGGGCGCACTTGGACGGCCGCGGCGGAAAAGTGTGCGGACGCACGTCGGAGCGGCCTCGTGACGTACAACGCCGAAGCATAGATCCGTCGCAGCTCCGACTTAACGGGGGCACGTATAGGCAGGGCCGACTATACCTGCGGGCAATATCTTTGGCGTATTTATGCCGGTGCAGCCGGTGCGCCAATCTCTCGAGCGCCGAGGCTGATCGATATCGCGCGTTTAAGCACGCTCGCTCGCTCGCTCTCTCGCTTGATTTGTGGACAAGGAGAGCAGCATTCCGCCGCTACGATCCGCTAGTCCGGCTGAAATTTTCATTAGAGTCTGGCGGAGCTAACGAATGCAGCCCCTCCTCTGCCGACCGGCCGGGGACTTATCGTCGTCTTCTTCCTCCGCTGGCTGCACCTTCCGCGCCGTTGAGCTCGCCGCTCTCCCCCCGGATACGTATATACGTGCCTGCCCGCTCGGAAGCGAGATGCGGAAGAGATCGCAATCGGCACTATTGCTCCGGCGTGTGATCCACTCAGGCCGTATAAGAAGCCCGCTCCCTATCTTTCAATCTCCCTCCGCCTCCCGTATTCTTTCCATCGCTGCTGCTTTATCGCGAGCGCGCGATAACTCCGGACTCCGGCTTTTTCTAACGATCCGGCAGAGAGGAGAGAGCGAGAGGGAGAGAGCGAAGCGCAGTGGTTCTTCGGCCCTGGCGCCAAAGACGCCGGCGACACAATGTCCGGCGGGTTTTGCCGCTCCGCTCCGAAAAACCGAGTCTGCGCCTTAATTCTCGCATTCTCCTCTCTGCCCGGCGGCAAGGATGAGGGACGGGGGCGAGGAGCAGTGCGTGGCAGAGCAGCCGGCAAGTCTCGAGGAGGAGCTCCGCCGGTTCTAAATGTCGTTTTGTATCTCCGGCCGACGGGAGCAGGGAGCAAAAAGGCGCCTTCACCTCCACGGCTCTGCTACGTAATTATGTGTCTCGCTGCATGCTCCGACGTTCCTTAATTTGTATTCCTTAAGAGGCTACTTTAACGCTTGTACTTTAGCGGAGGACGCGCGAGGTTAAAATAGAAGGGACTCTTTCAAATTTATGCGAATTTAATATTTTCCTCTTTACAGCTCTCCTTCCTTCCTTACTTCCTTCCTTTCTTTTGCTCCTATATATTTCAGCCGCTCGCGCCCATCTACCAAGCTCTGTCTCTGTTTTGAGCGCCCGGGCTTTTCTTTCACTCGAAATTCTTTATTAAAAAAAGCTGTATTATCTGAATGTAATTTTTCTCCGACTTTTTGAGCCGAGATATAAAGGCGCCTCAACCTGGAATAAATATCGAATTTATAAAGTTTCATTCCATTAAATTCGCGCTCGCCAGTGATGAATTGGTATTCGCGCGGTCGTTTTAATAAAATTGCCGTTTAAGATCCAATTAACGAGTATGGCTTTTCCGGGTATGCCGCCGAGTCCGAAATTCAAGTTTGAAAATGTTGTAATAAAGAGTGTCTTGCTTGATAGATCGCACATCTACTTGTACATTATTATGACGGATTTTGCAGAGCGTCGTGATGGATAATGCTATAAAGCATCGGCAGGAAAAAAAGAGTATAAACGCTCGGCCTCGCAGGGAATCGGACAGGAGTAAGCATCGGAGTGGGGCTCTCAGAATTTTTGTTCGCCGAGTCGGATCCTCTCCTGTTTTCCGAAGGAGGAGGATGGGAAGTAGACGTCGAGGACACGGCTTTGGCGCGCGTGAAAATAGACCCGGCAGAGTCTGCCTACGTCGGGGGATTTATAATCGTGATCCGGATACGTATGTAGACGTAATAACGAGGCTGCCGCGCGACTCGCTCGAATTCGCCCCAACTCGGTGTATCTGTTTCTGTCGGGCCGGCGTGCTCTCCTGTCTCCGCTGCTGCTCTTTCTGCCTCTGTTTCGCCCCGGTCTTGTACACAGAGAGCACTGACATGATGCCGCCCTCGAAGGTGTGAGTGTACTACCCGTCCTTGGGGACGTAATCAGCCCGCCTCGTCTCCTGTCTTATACACGTCACGTATTCCTCTCCTCGCCCTCGGACTTACAACCGGTAACAATCAATTTAGCCGAAAGGAGTTTACGGACTTTCTTCCACCCCCTCCCCCCCCCGTTCCGTTCCGTTTTTACTTCTTTATTCTCGGGGGCACTCGTTGCACGCTCGAGCTAACTCCTTCGTTAAGCTGTTTTTGCATTTTGTAAACTCATTCTCGCGCCGTTGATGGGATACAAAAGTTACTAACCTTCGCGGCTTCATAAATCATCTTCCTTAATACGGAAAAACTTGCCTTCGACTCTCAGCAATTATTTAGATTCTGTAAATGGCTGAAATTAAATTTCCTTATTTCACCGTGCATTGTATATTGTATAAGCAATTTTATTGAAAGCATTAGATTTTTAATTATAACAATAATTTATTTATAGCATTTTATTTCACCGTTCAATATTTTCATTAATAAATAAATGTCAATTTTAAAAAAAAATAATTTTCAAATCTGTCGATCGGAATAAAAAATATGTCAAAATATTGGTTTAAAGATAAATATTGCAAGAGTATTAAATGTAGATTTTTACTGCGGAAAATATATCAGGGTTTAATAACAAAATACAAACAGAGTATTTATTGTTATTAAACATAGTTACAAAAAAATATCCAATCGAAAAAATTCCTGCACTAAAGCTCTTTTATATTGATTCGATAATGAATAAACTGAATGAAATAATCGGAAATTATTGACAAATTGTAAAATCCTCCAGCAGAGTTTTGTGCAAGTTGTAATATTTACAGAGTGCAAAAGGAAATTTTCATTCCTGCTTAATTCTCGCAAGTTACTCAGCTATCCTAATTGGATTTTATTTCGAAAATTAAGCGCCATAAAAATTAGCGGAACGCAGTTTACTAGATACTAAAACTTGCCACTCGAAAGGCGACGAAGTTTGTTAACGCGTGCGAGACTGAAGCATCAATTATATAATTGCAGATCTCTCGAAACGCGCAAATGTTTAGGAAGTTTTAAGGGGACCGAGGGGGCAGGAGCGGGTGGAACGGTGGAAACGCTGCGCGGAGCATAAAGCTAAGAAATGACTTAATCTGTCAAGATTTCTAAGCCTCGGAGCTGGAGCGAGGCCTCCTGTCTCTTTGTTAGACTACACAGATCGTAAACAAAAGTACAGTAATAAAAGGGTTTAAGTGTATCGTAAAAAAGCCATCCCCTCCTCTTTCGCGCCAAGTTTTTACTGCGAAAAAGTATCTCCCACCGCCAGACTCTCACTCCTCAACTTGTCAGTTTCGAATCGATGAGGAGCAGAGCGGAAACCCGGCGCGTCTCTCTGCCGCGCGAAATTGCACCGCTTCTGTGTGTATATATATGTACGCGGGAGAGCTCACACTTAGCGAGTCGCGTTTACTTTCGGCGCGTGCGCGACGAAACTGCATTTACTTATTGCCGGCTCGACGCGCTCTAAAAGAAAATCAACCCTACAATTTGCCTGCTCCGGACTCTGTCTTTACGCCGCATCCCCCTGCTGGGAGCCACTCGGGGAAAGGAAGCAAAGGCTCTGTGGCGTTAAGGCCAGCGCTTTCTTCGAGAGGGAGAGAGAGAACTTTCGATATATCGATGCCGACGCGCTCCTTTCAGCGTTTATACGGCTCAGACTCTCACACACGTCTCCTCCCGCGGCTAAATGTCACAGTAGCTTTCCACTGTCACTCACCTTGAGAAATGTACTTTATCGCCGGAGCGAACCTCCTATATATAAAACCTCCTATATAAGAACCCGCTCTTTGTTGCCTGCGGAGGCTTTTAACCCCTAATTTTCAGACTCTTCGAGAGGGCTCCCTTCTAATTTAAACGAAAATCCTGGCACATCCGCCGAGTGTTTGCGCGCAAAAATTTATTCCAACCTTTTTTGCTCGTCACATACATTTTTTCAAGGCTGTAAATAAATAAAATCAAATAGAAATCGAATCTTAAGGAGTTAAAATATTCGATAACTTTAATTTATACGATATTGCGGTTAAACTTATTAAAGCCGTTTGAAAAATCTAAGAAAATTTCTAACGCACGAGATCCAATTGATGAAACGGCCATAAAATGTATACTACTAAATATTTGCAAGCTGCGTTTGATAGATTTAACGGATCCTTTGGGCTTTTAAGTGCGCAGTTATTTGATTTATGGACGATTCATAAAAGTTTAATGAACACTTTGTGCGATTACGAAATGCTGCATCCAATGGTAGAATATCTGATATGTATGGGTAAATTTATATATTATTCGTCACATTTCGATCAAGTAACTGTGATAAATTGAAAAATCAAGGATTTTTAAAATAACAAAGTTAAGTAAAACATGCAGCAACCTTTTGAATTATTAAGCCCGTTAAACCTTCGAATTCCGAGGGCTTTTTCACAAATCGATCTTCTTATTGTGTGTCAATGAAGTAAAAAGCTTCCCGTTCTCTAATTTACATACCGCAGAGAGGAATACGAAGAAGAGATGATCCACGCGGCTCCGAGAATAGAGTTCATTTTATTTATTGGATTTTTCTATTTTCAGACAGGTCAAAGAACGCCGGAAACGTCATTTTTTAAACTTCATTCTTCGGTTGAAATTTTCTGCATAAAGAATGTTTACTGCACTATGTTAGGCAATTTCATTAATCTTTCCTGCTTGTAAATCGAGGGAGTAACAGAGAGTAGTTTTTATGCAAAAGAAGTGGACAGACTAACCAGATCCGAATGAAACTAAATAATAAATTGATTCGATGTTTTGACGAAAGGGTATATAAACTTTGAAAATTGAATATTAATATTAATTCGAGCGTATACAATGATAATATTAATAAAATTGGAATACTAAGTTTATGTAGGAACGCGGTTTCATAAAGCGATACGTAATTAATTTCATGTATTATCAAAATAAGCAAAGGATGGATAATTTATCGACGTAGCCGGGAAGTTTGAAAAAAATTTCCGCCGGATATAATTAGATACACCGGTCTTGATTTTCTGTACTCCATCACTTTATATCTGCTGAAAATCCTGCGCAAACACTCCTGAGTTCGCGAAGTAAACGCATAAAATCAACTGAAATAAGAGACTCGAGCAAAAGTCAAGCGTAGATGTATTTTATGTACTTTTACGGGTAAAGCAAACTTGCGTGCGCTCTTCTGAAACTACAATACGTTAGTTAAATAACGTCTATATATACATGGGTGTAGCCACTTGTTAAATCCCGCTCTCGAAAAAGGCCGGAAAAAGCAGGGAAAGCCGCTTAAAAAGTTCGGCGAACGAGCGGAAACAATTGCGCGGCATCGCGGCCATTGATGGCTAATAACCGAACGCGCCGTCGATTTTAGGGGCCCGGGAAAAATAACGAGCGCAAAGAGTATAAACGCAGCCGGCACGCGTCGAAAGTACGATATACGCAGGCGCGATAATCATAAGCGGCTAACGAGCGCGCTAAACCGTCTTTATCGGCGCGCGTTTTATTTACTTATTAATTAGCTCTTTATGTAAATTGCCTGTCGGGGCGTTACCAAAATCGGACGCAATCGAAGCGCCGATTCGGCCGGCATTGTACGGCGCAGTTACGAAAATCGCAGTGCCATTGAGCATCGGCTAAATCTAACAGAGCCCCCCGCCGTGGAATTTATATTAGGCTCGAGAGATAGGCGCGGGAAAAGCGGCGCGCCAGGCGAGACATCGCGTATGCTAATTTCTTGCCGGGGCCGGCCGGCCCGACGGAAGGGAATTAACTTTTTACGATCCGCGGATTATGCGCGACCGGGCCAGCCGGAAGTAATTGACAGATTTAACGTGCATAATTGAAACGCTCTCTGTCCCCGCTGGCCGCCGTCGCCGCCTCGTTTTTCCTAGAGCGCCGCCACCCCCTTTCTTATTGTGCAACGACGCGGCTGAGGCGCCGCGTTTTTCTCTCTTTCTTCCTTTCATTTCGTATTTTCCCCTGCCCCCTGCCCCGCGAGCTTGCCGCCTTTTTTCTCCTGTTTCATCCATCTCCTTCCGAGGCGCTCCCGCCCCTCCGTTATCTTTTCTTCCGTCTTTTTTCCGCCGTGGCCTCTTCATCCTTTCGCGGTTTATTCTTGCGCTCCTCCGCCGCTCGTTCCTTCTTTATTTCAGCTCATCTCTCGCTGTATAGCGGCCCGCTCGCGCGCGCCCAAGCCGCGCCCGACTTTGAATCGGATCTTTTGTCGAATGCTCCGCTTCGGGTTTCTACTTTTCCTCCAGAATACTTATCTGCGCAGTTCCCCACTCCCACTTAGCGTCCTCGTCGCTCTTCGAACGGCGCACGGAACGGGAAGCCCCGCAGGTGAGAAAGAGAGACATCGCCTGTTACTCGGCGAGCATGCCGCCCCCGCCGCCGCCGAGAGAAAAGCTGATATCGCGTGTCACACCCCCGCTTCTGACGCGTCACCTTGATATAGTGGCCCCCGACTCGAGGCATCCCCGCCGGGCCTCGCGACCTTTCTCGCCCTGACAGGGGATCCATTCGACCCATCGATCTATTTCTTCCTCTCTCTTTTTCGCTCTTTTTTTTTTTTTTTTTTTATCGCCTACCTCGAAAAGGGCTCGCAAGCTCACGCATCGCCGGGCTTTGTGTCCGGCTTATACGTGTCTTGCGCGCATGCCAGCTCGGGCTCTCCGCTCTTTTTATCGGATTTCGGCCGCGGCCGCAGAGCACATTGTCCCTTTAATCGCGGAACTTTATATCAAAAGCGCACATTAATTACATTGATTTAACGATGAATAGAACGGGTCCGCTCAAATTATGATTACGGCTCCGTGCTGGATTGATCAAGAGGAATCCATTAATTTGCTTGGACGTTAAAAGTCTGACGCAGCATTGCATAATGTACAAAGGGCTTCGCGCGGCTTCGCGCGCAAATTACATCCGTATACAGCAGCAGCAGCAGCGGCAGATGAAATGAAATTGGATTCTCGCAAGTGCAATGAAACATCCATCGTCCCGTCATCTATCAGACTGATATTGGCTGATTATCAGACAGCGCCGATGAGATTTTTCCCGCCGATAATGGAGCCGCGCGCCGCTCGTCCCGCTGTATTACGGGGATTCGAGGCATTAATAGCTCGTTATAGATTTTTCGAGGCGGGACTCCGAGGCGAGAGAGCAAAAAGAGCCGGGCGGCGATCGCTGCCGCGGGGGGAAAAAGTTGGCGATGTCGCGCAACGCCGGAATGCAACAGCGTGGCGCGGGCGCGGGCGCAAGTCGGCGAAACTCGCTGCGCCCGTAAATCCCCTTTCGCTCGCATATAATTTATCCTCGCGCGCGCTCGCGGGCTCTCGCGGCGGCCCGCTATCTCCGCGTATTATATAACAGTCGTCCGAAATAATGCATATTTCATGGCATCGTTCGGCAAGTTTTATACCGTGGCCAAAGGCTGCGCTGCGCCGCCTCTCGCCGGGTTTATACGACGTGCGACAATAAACGCTGCATCGGCGATCGATCCCGCATCCCTCTCTGTTCTTCTATATATAGCGAGCCCCTTCCGAATGCTCGACTTGTCGTAATTACCTTATGTTTGCTCGCGCGCTGCAGCCCCCCCCCCTCTCCCCCTCCCCGACGAGGGGGAGAGCTCGGTGGATCTAATTGCCCCGCTCGTGTGTCGCGAGCTTTCGCAGCGAATTATGAAGCGAGCAAGTCGAAAGTTTACTAATTATAACTAATAAATTGCAAGTACGGTTAATACCGGCGCCGCGGCTCGGCATGCTCGCGCGTACGGCTCCGTCGAATTACAGTTTATACAGTGGACGCAGCCGAGTTCGACACGTGCGCGAGCTGTATAGCGAGCGGAACGGGCGGGGAATGGCTGCAGGCCTCGGCGAGCTCGTAAAATCTAACCACCCCGCTTGGGCTTTATGTATTGTTCGCCGCCGCCGCCGCCGCCGCCGTCGCCGTCGCCGAGGCGAACGCGTGCCCTGATAGAGGCCGAGATAGAGGCGGGCCGCCGCGCGCGTTATCTATCTTGGCGGCGGGGGGTAGCTTGCCTTCTGCCCGGGCGATGCAACGTTATGCGCGACAAAGCGACACACGGCGACCGTCTGCCCGTGTGCCCTGTGTTATGGCCCGCACGCACCTTCGATTCCCGATCTTTGCTTCGCTCGCGAGGACCATTTTCACCCGCGCTTTCCGATACCCGGCTCCTCTCGCCGTTCTCTTTAACGATACGGACGTGCGCTTACATTTTTTTGCCGCTCTCTCTCTCTCTTTTCTCAGCCGTGCGAGCCATTAACTTTGTTTCGTCAAACACTCGCGTAGTAAATCGCTTGCATTTTTTTCCATTTATGCCGCGGCGCTCATCTCTGCAATTACATTTCGCGTACGTCGGCTAATGGTATTATTCAATATTAAAATTAATGCTGCAGTTTGGGCTTTAATTATCACTTCCCGGAAATAAATTATTCAAATTTCAGCTAAACAAGCACTTATTGCACAGGGCGAATATGGCAGAAAATTGCATTTATGTATCAGTGCAAGGCAAAGCTCGACTGAAAATTAAGTCAGTGAATTAACTATAGAGGATTCTTGGAAAAGTTAGCGTTTGCAAATTAGATTTGCGAGATGACTGGCTCTTGTAGGAGAGCGTAATATCCAGTGTTGCTCTGTGATATTTCACTTTGTAGATTGACAAAGGAAGAGGAGCAGGCGAGGCAAGGCAGGCCAGCATCTAATTCCGGGCTATAAGCTCTTTAACACAGTTCAGACCACGAGCATGTTCAAAATCTTGAGGCTTAGCCTTCGGCCCTGGTCCTCGGAAGGCGTTCACTCGATTACATGTTTTATTCAAGATGTTAAGCGCAAAAGCTTGCGCGCGCCCGCCCGCCCCGAGAGTTCCCAGCTATATAGTTTGAGAGAAAAACGTGTTTTATTCCCGGACACCCATCGAGATGATTATCCGCCGCCTTGAATAAAAATCCCGCCCATTGCCGATGCAATGAAATATTCAGCGTGGCTGCCGCTTACGCTTTCGAGCTTCGTTAGCCAGTCCATAAGCTTCCTTGGCATTTTTCAGATTTCCTCACCGAGAGTGAGAGAGAGAGAGAGAGAGCGCCCCGCCCGACAAATTGATTTCCCGGCTGGAATTTTCGAGACTGTCTTTCTCGCAATGGGCAAACATCGCGGGAGAGAGAGAGAGAGAGAGAGCGTCGGGCGCGAGGCTGAAAAAAAATTCTGCGCCGTGTTTGCTTTTAATTTTGCCGCAGCCGATAAAAAGTTGATTAAAATACGGACCATAAAACGTTACAAGCTCGCGGGCGCAATAATAGGGGAACATTTTTTGCCGGCTCTCCTCGACCAAAGTTCGCATTATGCACTCGCAGACTCTCGGCTGCATTGTTCGGCTCTCTCTCTCTCTTTTTCTCGGGGAAAACAAACCGAGTCCGGAAAAATAGCCGGCCGTAAATTCATTGGAGCTGCTTTCATTAGAATTTACCCGGCTCCGTGGATATCGACACGCAGGAGACGCGAGGCGAGGCGAACGAGAGAGAAAGAGAGAGAGCCTTAGGTGCGCGGCGAGTATAAAAATTCAATACGTCCGATAGGGCCGGCTTGTATTTCTCCCTTTCAGTGTTAAAACGTGAATTTATTGTTTCTTCGCGCACGCACAGAACCAGGCGACCGGAGCTGACCTCGTGATAAATAGCGGCTCTGCCTGGCCTTGAAGGACCGTCGTCGCCGACGACGACGACGACGACGACGGTCCTCCTCCGGCGTTGCGCGAAATCGACGGATCGACGAGTTTTCTGCCCGCGACGTCACCGATCGATCGATCGCCCCTAAGGAACTTTAGCCCCTAGGATTTGCCTTTCCTTGCGTCAGTCTCGCGATATTGACCAGAGGCCGATAAATTCTTATCAGAGCGCCTATCGACTCCGCGCAATAAGTCCGCCACTTGTCGCTGTCTGTTATTGCGTCGACGGCCGAGAAAGACAAGCGAAAAATCCTAACGAAATGTAAAGGATTGGCGAAAAGCTCGTTTTTAAATATATAAAAATATAACGGAGAATGCGGAGGGAGCCCCGACGAATATCGTTCGTTATATATATATATCGCTTTCGTTTTTTCTCCGGGAAATTGCTATCCGACGCAATCCGATTTCCGTTGGTTCATTCGTTGGTTCGTTCGGCCTCGGCGGCCTGGGAGCGGCAGTCCAGCCCCGGTGCTCTTATTAATTAAATCCCCAATCGAGCGGAGCCCGCTATCTCGCCTACCCCCTTAGCCGACTGACTGGCCCCGAGAGCGGAGGACTGCGAGTAGCAGCATCCTCCTCCTCGCGTGGATGTATCCGTGCGCGCGCGCGTATCGGCTCCGGGGATCGGCCCCTCTCTCTTTGCGGGCTCTCTCTCTCTCTCTCTCTCTCTCCGCGCGGCCGTGTAATTTTCAGCCTCGAATAATCGCTGCGGCAGCAATCAGAGCGATTATGTCACCGCGATTACGCTTAATCCAAGCTCGCGCAACGATTGACACGGCCGAGTCATTAATTAATCGCGTAATCCTAGAGACTAGCGGTGTGCCCGCGCCGCAGAGACGACGCGGCAACGGGCTTACAGCGTCCGCGTCCCGAACGAGCCGGACAATAAATAATAATTCATGTTAATGCGAGCGCACGGGAGGAGGTGGGGAGTGGGGGGAAAGGAGAGGGGCGTTCGGCATTCGCTCCGATTGAATTTCGACGAGTCCGCGCGCGTGGCTTTAATTGTTTTGGCGCAGTTTTCGCCCCGGCGCTGACGTTTATTGCCCTGCGTGTCTTTTATTTCGTTTTATTACACGCGCGAAAGAGCGCTAATGTCCGCCGGGATTTTTTTCCAGCCTACAGCACTTCGCATTTCCATACTAATTTCGTATTCGAGCGGACGCATTTTTAATTTTCCGCAGGTTCCCGTCGGCTCGCATTATAGAGAGTCGACGAGTGTGTTTGCGAAAACGCTCAAAGTCGCGGCTGGAGGAGGGAGAATCTGCGGCCCCGAGTGTTTTCGGCAAAGGGCGAGAGCGCGAGGACCGTCCCGATGGAAAATCTCGCAGTAATTGCAGATCGCGTTTGTCGCCTGCGCGGAGCTCCAAATGAGAATTTATGGGAGGAGAGAGCGAGAGGCGAGCTCTGGTCTTTTCGGGTGGCGGCGGGCTAAACGTAAAAGCGTACTTTATTCTCGCGTGTCAGTTACGTGCCAGAAAACACTTAAAATTCTCGCGGCACTCAGGATTTTAAAGCCAAGAATAAGAAAGCGCGCGCCGCGTAGGAGGGGGGAGGAGATAGAGATGGGATAGAGATAGGGGCTGGGAGATGACGAAGTTTTAAAGAACGGGAAAAATACGTCGCCCTCGTCGTCGCCGCGCGTCTCGCGAGCCGGGGGTAGACACCGATAAAAATGCTTTCATAGCGAACGCGAGCTTGAATCGGGGACTAGCAGAACTGAGAGTTGCATTTGACGAGCCCAAAGGAAACTGCGGCTGTTTTCGAGGGAATTTTTCCGGTTTTCATCGTCCGCTCTCTCTCTCCCTCTCTCCCTCCGGCATCATGGTAATTTCCCTGCCTCCTCGGCAGATCGCGAAAACGAGATAACTGCAGAGGATGCTTTTAGAGGGAGGTAAGACGTTACTCCGCCAGAAAGAAAGTGTTCGTGCGCGAGAGAAAGGAAAGAAAGATCAACAAGGGCGGAGCTGCCTGGAGGGGGAGAGCGTCACTAGCCTAACAAGCCTCCCGCGGCGCTGAAGAAAAAAATGTACTGCGCCTTTGGGGCGGGGGAGGGCTGGAGGGTCTTGTAAACAAAAAACCGCCATCAAGCATGCGAAGCTCGTTATTTAAGTTCGCTACAGAGGGGTCTCGAGCATGCCGGCCGTGTCCGCCGCTGCTAGCATCCATCCTATCTCGCCACTGGCTCTACTTCTCTCCTCCTCCCCCTCCGTCCTTTTTCTCTTCGATCCTTTTAGAGCTCGTACGAGCGCTTTCAGGGAGCTTTATTCTTCGACACTTTGTTTGCGAGATTCGAGTGGCTGCTCGTACCTTTAGATTCCTGATTGCGGTCGCGGCGCACAAATGAGTTTTATTGTCGAAGATTAAGTACGCGCCCGCTTCGCAAATAATGGAGGCCCTGCTCAAAGTGAAACCATAAAATCCCTCCGATAGATAATATTTCTCTTTATTTTCTCGATCTCTCTCTCTTTCTCTCTCCTGGCGCCCCGCCGCGCCGCGCCGTCCTCGCTTATCCGCTTTGAAACGTGTCCATATAGTTCCATATAAAAGAAGAACGATTCCTTATATCGCTCTCTGCGCTCGCCGGCTACTCAACTTTCTCTCTCTCTCTCTCTCTCCCTCTCCGCGCACTTCCGGGGAAGAGCTTAGCGTTAAAAGCGAGCAGAAAACGACAAAGAGCGCGCTCGGACGCTAGGCGTATAAAGCAAACTCGCGTCCGCGTCGCATGACTTACGATCTCTATATAGCAGCAGGCCACTGCCTGCAGACGTTCCATTATTTCGAAAAGTTGCCGGCTCGCGCCGCCACCCACTCATTCCTGTTACGTAACGCGCGTTCCCGTGGAGTACGGTAAATAATGTCCTTGCGGCTCCAGTATCAAGGCGAGCCGAGAGAGAGGCAAGCCGTTTAAATCCCAGGAGCGAGATCGGCCCGGCAATCGGCCGCCGCTATCGCTATCTCCCTCGCTGCAGCTGCCTGTGGGCTCAGCTCGGCATGCCGCCTGACTTTCCGCGCATCCGAGCGAATCCCCGATAACCCCGCCGGAGGAAGGAAGCGCTCCGGTGCGCCACTGGCGAGAGCCACCCGCCTAACGGCAAAGAGGACGCTTTGAGGAATAAGCGCTAACCGCCTCCTAAAAACCTGCTTTATTTTACATGGCCCGGGCTCCGTGTTTTCCTATAATGGCTTATGAGACCAGACGGGGGGAGGAGGACAGTGGCGCACAAGGCCGGCTCATATATTTTACCAAAACAGCTTTATGATGGCGCATTTCAAGAGCCAGTTTTCGCTTTTCATAGCCTGCTCGCTCACCGGAACGATTGATCGTTTATTGTCCTTCATTTGACTCTCGGCCCCTCGTTTTTCATGCTCCGCAACAGAATGTTCTTTATGTCATTTTTTCAGCTCGGGGGAAAATCTTCAATTATTTTAATTTATATATTGTCGGCAACGACTCTTTGATGGACTGCAGCGCGACCCTTTCACGTCTGCCTCCAAATAAAATATCAAACTTCGGAATAAAGCCGGCAAAATACTTTATTTCTGCTCTTTCGCGCAATTCGAATTCAGATGTTGAAAAATCTCACCGAAAGAACATGCATTCAAAGAATTTTCTACTTTATTTCCAATGAATAACTTGAATATTACAAATTCGAAGCGCTAAATCATGCTCGGACTTTTGACCTATAAGCAAACTAAAAATAAACGTAGCAAAAATTTAATAAGCATCGATAAAACTGCAAATTAATAAAGCGAATATAAATATACGAACACATTTCCTTCTGAATAATAGTTTCTTATGAATAAACAAACATTAAACACTAAAAATAATAATACTGCAGAGTATAAAAGTCTCATTTTCATTAATGTATCTTTTTATTTAAAAGAGTAATTTTTGTTTTAAATTCAACGCAATAAAAACGATTCTTAAAGTTATGTCGGACTTAATAAAGCTTAATAGGGATATTCTACACATCTAGATAAAACTCTACAATCTTCTATAGGAATATTTAACTAAAGAAGCGGGGCTGGCGGTATAAGGGGAACGCTAGTCAAAATATTATAGCAGAGAGGTGTTTTAACTGGAGCTTAATTTTAGAAATGATGTGCAATTAGAAATCTGAACGACATGAATAATTCAGGGCTAAAAGGCCTTAAAAATTCAGCGAGTTTTTGCGCGGGCACACAAATTAGAATAATATTTTGTAAGTCAATTTCCGTATGAAGGCACGAGCTCGGGAGCGCTCGGCGCGAAATAATTGAAAAAAACCCTATTCCCTCGGCCGTAGTCGCCTTAAAGGTACAGTCCCTCGAAAAAGTGCTTGCGCGCTCGAAATGGGGCGAGTAAAAAGCTTGGATAGAATTTCTATGAAGGGGTGAGGGGGGGGGAGGGTAGGGGAGCAGATAAAGAGAGCGCTTTTACGCGCGTGTGCCACTTGCCTTGCACTTTTAGGAAGGAAAAAGGCCGATAGTCAAAGTCGCAACAGTAATTGCTCCGTTGGGATTATGTTAATCATTGATACTTTAACGACTTTGCCGGTTCGCCGAGGCGAGCCGGTGTATAATAACGGCAAGAAAAGCCACGGAGTTGGCGGAAAGAGCGAGATAGAGCCGTGGGAGGGGAAAGAGAGCGAAAGAAGGAGGAAAGGCGAGACAGAGAGGAAGAAAGCGGAGCTCGTTACCGCAAAAGGGTAAGCTAACTGGCGCAGCGCGGCCATCATTTATTATACGAGGCAAATAGTCCAGTGAACGCTTTCAAAGGAGAGGGAAATAACCGAAGACTGTTGACTTTTCTGCCGGCCGACAGGCAACTCGGCAACATTCAAAGGGAAATAATAATCATCAACATGCGCTTTTATTTTATCCGAAACGCTTAAATTTCATCAGCCATAATGGCCTTTGAAAAATGCTGAAATTTTTTTTTTTTTTTCAATATTTTCCCCGAAGGGTCGGCCTTTAAGTTAATTTCAACTTTTAGGCCATGACCAGGTAGTTTAATTTTTACAAATTTTTATAAGGGGGACGAAGTTCTCGTGCAGGTCTGAGACTGCCGACTGTGGGTACTCCTGCGC
>UCOL01004201.1:0-15566 GCA_900474335.1 Ormyrus nitidulus
GATCTCCGTGGTGTATCGAACGCTCCGTGGTCTACTTCGCTAATGTCGCCCCGCGTTACTTTCCCCCCTCGTTGTCTCCGGCAATTATTCGTCATCGAACTGTCCCGAGATTCCCGGACGCCGAGAGAGGTCGCGTTCCGATCGCCCGATCGCTCAAAGGAGCCAGCAGCCCCGGGATTGCATTAATTTTCCTCGGGAAAATTAAAGCGCGGAACTGTACACTTCGAACTTGGAATCCGCTCTCGCGTCGCTCTCCCCGCGGGTTTAAGTCTCTCTCGGATGCGCTGCGCGATCGACCACCCCCCGTGGCGCAAAACGCACGCGCACACAGCTAAAATATTCGTCTTCGTCATCTCGAGCGGCGGGATGTGTAAAGTGAAGGTTGCGGGTGCAGCTGCTTCCCCGTCTCACCGAAGCTTTTCAATGTTCACGTACGGCAACACACAGTCGTACAACGCCTCCTCTAAGGGCGACTTTGATCGAGTACCGAGGCCGAGAGAAAAAGAGAGAGATATACAGATACTCTCTCTCTCCCTCTTCCTCTCTCTCGCTTCTCTTCTCTCGCACACACAGAAACACACACACACACACACACATACACCTTTTTCTTATTCCATCGAGCGTTTTTTTCTCCATTTCTTGCTTGATAGATCGCGTCGGAAGTAAGTAGTAGTAGAAGAAGAAGAAGAAGAAGTTCAGCAGAGTTCGGCGAGATCGGCCCGCTTTCTTTCTTTCATTCTTGCTTTCTTTCTCGCCTTTGTTTTTTTTTCCCTTCTCCGACTACGTAGTGTTTTAAGCTACCACCCTCGTCCTCCTCCTCCTCCTCCACCCCTCCTCCTCCTCGCCGAAGTACTCGTTCAGATTTGTCCGGTTCTGTTTCTTAGCGCGGTATGACGCCGTTCAGCAGTCACCTCGCGAAGGAGCCCGCATGCAGCAGGAGCAGGAGCAGGGCCAAGGTGCGCGTGGTCGCGCCGCTGTTGCTCGAGTTGCCGTGCTGCATCGCCGCCGGATGCTCACCTGAGGATCAGACAATTCAGAGGCAGGTTATTAATTGTGCGACGCTTGGGTGGATGGTTCAAAGGCTGCTTGTATATGGAGAATCGGTGGAATTGTAAATATGTTGTTGGATCGGGAAAGTTTGTAGAGGAAAGAAAGCCAATTTTTTTTTTTGGGATCGAAGTAAACGTGTGTTATTGAATGTAACAAGAATGTTCTTGTTTTTCAGACGTCTCGTTATCGGAAAAGAAAAGTTACGTAAACGAGGTTACATAAATATTGATTTGTCGAACAAGTTTCTATAATTGTTATGAATTTTAAAGTTTGTAAACTTTCAAAATTACGGACGAGAGATAACGCTCGAATTTATTTTGTATGTGCATTTACCACTGTGATCAAATATATATTACTCATTTTATGCTGGTTCTAAAGGTAATTAAGATGTGCACACTGATGCATATTTCATAATTTGAAACATTTTATTATTTACTGATATTCAACGTAGAAAGGAAAATTAGTCTCTTGAAGGACCCAATTATTTTTACGAACTGTCCTGGAAAAAAATCTTTCGACATCAGTGCAATTCTGTTTACTCGACCGCAATTTTATTGGGTTGTTAAAGTTGCATAAACACTGATGCGAAATTAAAGTTTTTAACAAATTTTCAGAGTTTTCATGTTTTTCTAAATAAAATATCGGTGACATAGTTATGTATCAGTTTTCGGTAAGAAAATAAATATTCGTACATAAAAAAACTGTATAAATGAAGATTCTTTGTAAATGTAAATTTACACAATGTTTTATGAATATTTTACAGTAAAAAAGATGCCAATTTATTTAATTAAAAACGTGGAAGAATATTAAATCTTTTTTTCAATCAGTCGAGATGAAAAGTTGTGATAAATTGATGTATTATACGAAACAATATAATAAAGGTACTTTTGTCAAGTATTTTGTAACAATATGTGCATTAAGTAAAATCTGTAAAATTATGATTTATTTACTGTATATACGTGCATTGTGTACATGAGAGCATTTCGATGAATAACATAGTTGAATGATAGCAGATACGATTGATTGTATGTCTATAATTTATAATCCCAGAATTAATGTGCATCTATATTCTGCAGACCGTCATTTCAAATTTAATTATGCTTTATTGTTTCTAAAACAGGTCTGCTGTAATCATACGTCGCATTCATGCAACCGTTGATTTTGAAATTGCTTTTCTTTTTATTTCAAATAATAATTAATTTATACGATTAAAAGCGAATCAAACTTAAAAAACCTCCTTTCCCACCGTTCAATCCGGCGCTCGCACCGAAAAAAACTCCGTCCCAAAAAAGAAATACGCCGCGGAATAAGCCGCGCAAATGTTTGCTCGAGGAGCTAACGATCGTGAATTTCGCAGCCCCCGTGCCAAAATTTATACGCTCGAAATTACTTTCGGTTCGAAAATACGCGTCCGTGCACAGACGCGTGGACGTTCGGCGGAGGCTCGGGAGGCTGCGTGCCACGGGCCCGCGTATAACTGCAAAACGTCGGTTCGCCTAAGCCGATCAATTTCAATCGTTCTAACATTCGCTGGGTTGGCTGTTTCTCGTAAATAACGCGGCCGCCGGAGCGTATCGGGCTGTTTCTTTCTTTTACACGGCTGATAATAATAACGTGCGTTTTGCATTAAGATGCAGGGAAGGTTGTGGTAGTGGAAAAATTCATTTTAACTAATAATCGGGGTTATTAGTTAGTGCTTTAAAAGTAAATTTATTTTAGTGCATATAATTAAATTTTCTGTAAAAAGGGGATCGAGGAGAAAGAATTAGCTGAAATTTCCGCACTCTTTTGTAATACTGGACTTTCATTAATAAATGAATGGTTTCAAGTCTGCCGCATTTAAAGCGTATCCGTAAAAATTATCACGGATCATAATCTTGATAAATAAATACAAATAAATAAACCCGATAACAATTTGCGCAAAACATTAGCTACGTAATGAAATTAATGTGAGAATATAAGAAAAAAAGTAGAATTAATGCGAGTTTATGAAAATACAAAAGAATTTTGATGATGAGCAATCATTAAATAAATGACTCTCGCATTCCGTCGATTCTCACTTAAGATAAAAAGTCTAAAAGCCTTTTCATCAGCGTCAATAAAATCGATGCCCCCCCCTCCGTAAATGCGTGCTTACGACGAAGTTTTCCACACAAAGTTATCGACTCCCGGGGCCGCTTATCAGCTCTCCGGCAATTCGGAGCGCTCGCAATTCTCGATGCGGAAGAAACCGAAAAAAAAAGGGGAACACTCCGGCTCTGCGCGCGGCAGCACATCGCGATCCTGGCCTGGAAGGGAAGCGGCTGAAAAAGAAAAAAAAAACGCGCCCCGTCATCAATAGTGACCGTCCAGCCACGAAATTTCGTTAGCCGCCGCCTGCCCTTCCCCCTCGCGACGCACCTCGTCTCGCTTGCATACGCGACGTTTCCGGCTCGCGTGTAAAGCCACTCGAGTGCGCGTCACGGGAGGGGTCCAAGGCGTATTAGTTCACGTCGTCGATCAAGAGAGCGAGACCCTGATCCGGTCTCCGATAAGCGGAGAGGAGTATATACGGCCGCCGCTTTGACGGTGGGCGCGGAAAGTCGGGGCGGGAAACGAAATGCAAAAAGATTTCTGGATGCCGTCGCATAGATTTTCGGCAGGGCATTTTGGGAACTCGGAGGGAGTCGGGGCTGAGCCTCGAGCGACGCGTCAAAGGAATTGCTTTGCTTGCGAGCCATGTGGGTAATCGATAGCCGGAGTGGCATTGCGAAGCTGCTAGTTGACCGGTGTGGTATTTGTTTGCACTGACGCATTGACCCAAGATGTAGGTCGTTAAAATTTCTAATGCGACTGCGAGATCCGTTAAAAGGTCAGAGACTAATCGATTCTTTAGCAAGAGGACTTTCAAAATGAAACAATGCTTAAAATAATTTCGGAGTAATTATTTGAATTTTTAAATTTGGTTCAACTACTTCGGTAACTTATGCTTTATTCTAGTTCTAAAAAATTCAATTCGGAATCTCATTATAAAGAGCACAAAATAATTTAATATAAAAAAATCATTTAAAATTGAGTGCTGTGATTTTATTAACTTGTAGAAGACCTCATATATAAGCCAGGCTGCAGCAGGCTAGTGCTCTTTTAATATATATTTTAAGCCATTTGATCGACTAAATTTTTATACGGATTCAATATAAAAAAAGGCCTTATTAATTACGTAAAAGTCTGATAACGATAAATATACCTTTTATTATTATTCAATATTAATTAGGGATATAAAGTGAATAATATCGAACTGAAGTTCATAGTAAAATGCTGCTCATTAATTTAAGGAGTGAAAATTTAATTATGTTTTCGCACACTCTAAAATTTTATGATTTTGATTGTAATTTATTCAACTATTTACTCTGTTTTAGTAAGACTAGAATTATTATATAGATAAAGACATTGCCAAATAAACCCATGAATATGACTAAGAAATTTTTATAGAACAAATACCATTTTTCTTCTTGATATCACTATTTCTGTATTTAAATCTGACCGAGGAAGCTAATTGTGGTAATGAATATGTACGCCACTGTTTCCTGAAGTTTACATTAATCCATTCGACCTTAGCTAAATTATAACCGTAATTCAAAATTCAAAATTAAAATGAACCCTCAAAATATCGCCCTTCTTATCAACTAGAGCTAAAGCCGCCGAATTTAAGCTCCTGAATAAAGTAGCCTGCAGAAGGAAGTTATCCGCTGCCTATGAATGTAAATGAAATGTTTATCACTATTGATTTTACGTTCTTCAACGCATCGCGAAAGAGAGCCGTGCATCAGTCATACGATAAGGGATAATTTAACTTCCTCTCCGTATTCCGGAGCAGCTCCATAATACATACATATACCCGTTACTTTACAGCCGTCGCTCGAGCTTTTTGCTCCGGCTAAATAACGCAGCTACCTTCTCAGTGAAAAAAAGAAAAAAAATCTAATCAACAGCCTCACGGAGAAAAGGGCCAAAAGTTCGTTTGATTTTTTCGCGACACAGCGGATTACGTGTCTCCTTCTCTCTCTCTTTCTCTTTCTCTCTCTCTCTCTCTCTCTCTCTCTCTCTCTCTCTCTCTCTTTGTCTGCGATGTAATGAAATATATCTGGAGCGAGTTTCGAGTCTCGTCGAAGCCAAAAGGGCGGCGCGCGATTTCGCGCGCAATTCGAGTCAAGCGCCCGCCGCTCTCGAGATCGGCTTACAGCCAGAACTTCGCCCGCTGCAATATGCCAAGAGAATTTCGATCAAAATTACTATCGGCCCACGTACACAGACCCAGAGGCTCTCTCGCACACACTCTTCGTCCACGCACACTGACCTCTCTCTTTCTCTCTCTCTCTCTTTCTCTCTCTCCTCCCCTCGTGGGAACGTCCCATCTATCTACTTTTCCCTTTACTGCCGTTCGTTCGCCGCGCCCTCGAGAGGGAGGAAGGGGGGGTGGACGCGATAACGGGCTTGCGATCTCCCGGCGAATGGACGAAATTTTTCCGCGAGTCCTCTATATAGAAAGAGAGCGTACGCGCGCGCGCGCCCAGTCGTCCAAACGGCGACTAATTTACGGCCGGCGATTCCGCGAGCGCGGCAAGAAAGCGGCCATTTTTCAGCGCGCGGGAAATGCGAAAGAAAAGGGGCAGAGAGAGGGAGAGAGAGAGAGAGAGAGAGAGAGTGAGAGGGGGCGCAGTTTTTCGCATAAAAAGTATCGTTGCCGTTATATCATTATAACGATTCGAGAGAGAGAGAGAGAGAGAGAGAGAGAAAGAGAGGCAAGAAGGGCCGTGATTGATCGGAGCGCGCGAGAGACTTATGGCTCGCACATATTTTATCATCGCGCCGTAGAGAGAGAGAAAGAGAGAGATAGAGAGAGGGAGCGGAAGGGAGGGAGAGCTGCCTATAGAGGCGCTCCTGACTATTTCACGCGCCGAGTTTTAATTAAGAAGGCTCGTTTGGAACTGACGCGGCACCGAATGTTCCTCCGAGTGAAAGTCGCGCTGCCTCTGACGTTTTCAGCAATATTTTTCGATGTAATTAGAGTGAAGCCCGCGCGCACCCCCCCCCCCCCCCACCCCTCTCCGGACAGAGGAGAAAATTCAGTTTGAAATTTAACGGGTCGTGACGGAACTAAGGTAATAGCGCCGCTGGAAATTACGTGGAAATATTTTTCTTATCACTTGCGAGTTTCGCGCCGAGGAAATATATATTAAAATTTAGAACTCGACAAAAGATCATCGGAGACTTTTCGGCCCGCCGAAGAGTGCTGCTTTGCAGAAATTTATCGAAGATTAATTTTAACGAACTTGGAGCTTATTTAAATAAATAGCGGGTAGGCGGTAATGCATTACATTTATGCACTGGAAGTAGTTGGCACGACGTAGATATCGTTCAAGAAATTAGTATGCGGCGTCGTCACTAGACCGCCGAAACCGCAATTTAAGGCTGGCACAACACTACTATTAAAACAGTATTTCGAACTTGATGCAATTTCCTATAAACACGCGTAATATTCTGTCTCGGGTAAATTTATTATTGAGAGAATTTGCGCTTACGTTTGCAAAAGTAGAAAATTTTAAATTTTTATCGGACGAAGTAGGATAAGTATGACCATGAAAATGAATTTTGCGTGAAAATGTTGAAGCTTCTGCAGAAGGCTCGTAATTATTAAATGTTATGCCACTTTCGAGTTTCTACTATTATTGCCAAAGTTTTGAATATTACAAATGGGTAAATCAAATTTTAGTAAGAACATTGTTAAATAATATAAAATTCTCGTAAGTTTTTCCAGCAGCAACTTTCGACAAATTTCAATAGAATGCTAAAACTTTCTGACTATTGTAATGCTGAAAACGTTTTCAATCCTCGTAATACCCGACTTCAAGAACAATAGCTAATTGCACAAAGTATCGGACAGAAAAATCGGATATTTCTCTTAGTAATAATGATAAATTTTCTCTAACAAGTTATAACAAACTATTAATACAACCATTCATAATAAATAACCTGTTAATTCGGAATTTTCATAAAAGTCAAGTCTTACCATTTCTGCTCATTAGTTGCTTTTGTACCAAGCTGAAAATACGTGCTGTAATTAGCTACTAAAATTAGTATTTCTCGAGAAAATATCGAAAAAGAAACTTATTTTACCTTTTATAAATCTAAACGTCAATCATTATAAATGAACATGAAAGTACGAAATGTAATTGCGAGATAAGATGTATACTGATCGATCAATGTGTTATCAAAATTTAAAAATTTTTTTTCTTTTTAACATCAGTTTGGCAAAGAGAACAATACACGTTGATATGAGATTTTAATTTACAAAAAATTTAGAAAAGGACAATATTTATTTTGTATTCAATTTATCTTGAGTTGAATCGTTAAAATCATTCATACCGAAAAAAAATTTGATTGAAAATCTCTTGATTGAAAAAGCGCACTAGCATCACTTGAACGTCGCTATATTTGACATTATGAACGTGTTATCCGAACGATAAAGCCATTTATTTGTTTTATTACAAATAAAAAGGCCGTTCGACTGTCAATTCGATCTCTCCGGCCAGCGAAATCATAGTGTCGTCGACGTGTAACAAGCGTCGAAATTGAATTCACTTTAGAATAGGTACTCGAAGCTCAGGGAAGAGCATGCACGCGGAAAATTCAGGACGTAAATACGCGCGCGCGTATATAATGGGCCGATACGTCTCGAAACTCCTCTCCGGCCGGACAACGACTCGATAAACTTTATAAACGGGAGAAAGAGAGAGAGAGAGAGAGAGAGAGAGAGGCGCGAGCGGAGGGAGAGATAAAAATGGCGAAAGTTCGACTGCTGCGAAAACTTCGTCGGTTAGAATCGCAAGCTGCACAGCGGGGCTGTTAAACGACGATTCGCCAATGCTGGTTCGAGAGAAAGACGGGGAAATTGGAATTGGTGGATAAAAGCCAGGTAGGGGGGGGGGGGGAGAAAAAATTTAATTATACGCGTCTTTACTTGCACAGAGACGACTATTTCCCATTAATCACATGCGCCTTTCTGCGAGCCGTGAGTTTCCAATTGGAGGAACTCGGTCGAGTTTGCTACCCCTTTGGTTATGGATATACCTCCATATTAGAAAAGGCTATCGATTATAACAATTTTTTGTAAACTAAAATGTTGTTATTTACGCGTTGTCAATTAAAGTTTAATAAATCCTGCGCTTTAAGCACAATGTACTGTCTCGCGTAGAAGCCCGGGATAGTTGCTATAGAATATATATATGCTTGTAATCGGCGGTTCACGCTCTCTCGTCTCTGGTTCGTCGAACCGAACGTATCCTGTAACTGTCGCTCTCTCTCTCTCTCTCTCTCTCTCTCTCTCTTTCTCTCTCTATGTATATAAACTGTTTAAATAGAGTCGTTTTTATCAAGTACATTGTTGTTAGACTCAAGAGTCTTTTTAGTTAACACCTTATTCCACTCAGAAACATCATAAAATTTAATCAAAAATAAACATTTTTATTTATAGGAGTATTATTCGAAAATGCGTTATTTCCTCTCACATTTATATAAACATAAGAACACTTGTTTGATGCTATTTTCCGCCAAAATCTCTTTTTTCATCATATTTTGTTAAAATTATGCGTTTTCGGTTCTTTTTATTCATATAATTCTGTAGTTTTTATGGTTTTATTCAATGTTACATTATTTTTTTCACGTTCGTATTCAGAAGTACCCTTGTTTCGACGTTATTTTGAGTCAAAATCCCGTTCCACGTTCGTGATATTTTATAAAAATTAAATTTTTTCACGGTTAAGAGAGGGGATAGGCGTTCCGAGAGCGCAGCCGGGCTTTAACTCCCCTAGTATATATACATATATGCATATAGATAATGCAATTGAGTTCAAAGCAGACATTGAATGCTGCTGGGCTGTGTGTAATTGCGCATAATTTTGTATAAATTTGCTCAAGCGCAGAGCTCGCAAGTTAACGAACTGCGGTAAGGCCACGGGTATGTTTAATTAATTGTAGTAAAACATCCCGGGCTAACGGAGAATAATGCCTCTGATAATGAGCTTTTTGACGTCTACGAATCTTTTGGGCCTACGACGCCTTTCTCGCATATAATGTTCGAACGCTCAAGGAAAATGGAATGGTTTCGACTCGTTCTCGCCGATATACTGTTTAGGGAGGGTTGAAATATAGCATTTACGAGGTGGAGATACGCCAACGTTGATAATGCTAAACTGGCGTCAATTGATATCTAGTGATATGTGAATGTTCGCATCGTCGATTCAGGTGTTATGGTGCCGGTGTAGCTGCGAACTTGGCTGATTTAAAGATAAAACGCGGAATATCAGGATAGTCTCGGTGTGCGATCAATCAAACTGAAGTCATATTGTATACATATATAACTAATGTTCGCTGCGGAAGCGTATATTGGGAAAAGTGTATTTAGACGGCGATGTTACACGGTCAATATTTTAGATCGTACTTTAAATGAATGCAGTAAATTAATCTTTATCTTTTGTCAAATACTACGTAAACGTATACGATTAGATGATTAATTATTGTACGTTTTTATTTTGTAAAAAGTCATTATTTATTTATACATTTCTGAAACTTTAATAAATTATTTTTTCTGCTTTAATAACGGAAATTTTCTTAATAAATTGAGCAAATACAAATCTGTTCTGAAACAGTATACATAAATATAATATGTTCATTTACATAAGTGGACGTTTTTACAATAATATAATAGAAGTGATCTATTGAATATCTATACAAATACCACTTTAATTAATAATACGGCGTACAATTTTTCAAATTATACCTCAAAGAAGAAATAAGCTTAATACATAAAAATGGTTTTGTTACTTTGTTAATTGCGCGGTTTACGTAAATATTCTATATTCAATTTCCTATTATTATTATGTACATGTTATACGTTTAATAAACATTGCGCAGTTTAGATTCCATATCGAGTAAATTATTGGTAATAGATATTCTATTGCAGTTTATGAATTGACCGCCGATTAGTTCGCACTCCGAGCCTGAATACCCGCATACTCGCGCTCCGTATCCCCGATAAAGAGAAATTAAGCTTTCGGTATTAATATTCCCCCCCCCCATATATTCATCCGCTGGTTTTTCATACGGCGCGCAATTAATTTCACATTCGAATCCAATTGATTGATATTTCACAAGCCGCCCGAGTGATGTTTCATAAAGAACCCGCGTTATGCCGAATGAAACGTCGCGCGAGATGACTAATCAAACGACGCCGACGCATTTTGCCGATGCATTGAAACTTTCAGCGTGCATTGCAGAACAGAGGTAAACGACTTTTTCGTGGCTTGATGCTCGCGTCATAAAAGCGGAAAAAGCCCGGGGAAGAATGCAAATGCTCAGCCTGATTAACGTCGCGATCGCGATATTTCGCGGATGAAAATCCGGCCGGCTGAATGAAATTTTACGTCCCGACGAATTATTATATCTATTTCGAATTTGGCAATTAGCGCGTCGTTGAAACGGGGCGGATCGAGGATACAGTTTTTGCGCGGCTCTCCGCGGCGCGTCGGAATATTTTTGTCAGGACTAAACCCCTGTAAACCGGAACGGGATTAAATTTAACGTCTCGCTCGATTTTGTTGAGCATTTAAATTGGATTTCGACTCTTTTGTTACCGTTGTGATTCCCGCCGTTGCAAAATCGCGATTGATGCCCCCCCCCGCGTACACGAATATTTGCATATTCACACACCTTTCGCATTCGAATATCCGGGGCGAAATGCGCGCGCGAATCAACGCGAGAATTGGACGCGCATCGCTCGCTGCAAAAATAGAAAATTATTTGCCAAATTATCCCCTCGATAATAGAGCGTCATATTCCATCCCAGAGTTCCGCGCGCTCTATTTATTATTCCGCGCTTTAACGCACATTTTCGCGAGTTTATATCCGAGTCGGCTCAAAATTGCGCGTCGTTTAGATTATTTATTCAGAGGTGAGCCGGAATTATTAGATAACATTATTACAGGTTAATTGAAGTCACCGGGCCGATTTACGGGCGCGTCCGAGCGAACGGCATAATTTTCGCGAAGCGTTTCCGACTTCTGTCGCTGTACACAGCGCGCGGCGCCGCGCGTGGAGCCAATTCCGCGGGAAAAAGAATTTTCCGTAAACTCGCTGCCGCGCCGCGGCGCGCTGCATCGTCGGAGATCCAACTATGCAAATGCCGCGCGGAGAACACAAGCGCCGAAGTTACTTAATGAACGACCTTCGTGCACGCTCTCGGGCCGCGCGATAGCATCCCCCCGCGGAGCTTCGCGAAATTTTTGGCTCTCGCGTTTCGCTAATACTGCTTTCTCCTCTCTCAGCTTTTCCGAATCCGCGAAGGCACTCTATTTTTCCTTTGTTTCCTACTCTGCCCCTTTCGCTTGGAAACTGGTTTTGAATGATTCGTGGGCTGCGATTAAAGCTGGATTGCTGGGCGGCCTCGCGAAATCGTACGCGGGACTCAAATGGCGATAACTAGGTTGTCTATTTTCAATTTTTAACGAATTTCTGAAATTGAAATTCACGGTTCTGCGCGTTTGTTCGAGTTGCATTGTAAAGTGTGCAGAGTGTTCTATAGAATACTACGAATGGAATGTATAAGTTGTGGATATATCATGACTCGATCGCTTTAAAAAATTTTGAGCAAAATTTTCAATGTAACTTTTAATGAGATCATAAAAATGTTAAAAAAGTACTTTCAGTATAAATAAAATCTCGGCTATTTGAAACGATCGTACAAAAATTTCCAAAGTAACTATTTTTAAGCACAGAATGTCTCTTTTAGGATTTTCAAAATCGCCAATGAAAGGAATATTTGAGAAATTCCCGAGAGCAGTCAAAAAAGGTGTTACCTCTTTTTAATCCGATTTTCTGTTCTCTTTCTCAATAAGCTTCGATCGTAAAAATTATTTGAAAAATGTATTAAAAGCTTTGGTGCACTTTACGTGCAGGTATTTGCGACGAATAACTGTATATATCTCAAACTTGAAGTTATTTATCCAGCGAAGTATTGACACGTGTCAGCTGTTAAGCGCGATAAAAAGTTTCGCGCCTTGCATCAAGATTTTCCTAGTATTGATGATGCAACATTATTTACTTTGTTACAAATTTATAGCGAGATTTTTCGCCCCCCGGCAGTTTTGTGTCATTGAACTTTTTGAGACTTTAAAATGCTTTCATTTCTCAAAGCGGTATCTGAGCCGCTTACATTTTTTAGTGGAATTTGACTAATCTATTGTTTGCTTTTAAATTGAATTATTTTTATTGGAAAAAGTCAAATAAATGGAACGCTGTAGATTAATTCATTGAATGTTTATATAATTTTGAAGCATTAGTTCTGTTAGATTTTTAAATTTTAAAGTTAGAAACAAATATGACCCATTGATTGCAAGGCAAACACGTAATTTCATTGATCCTTTTAAAAATATTGATTTTGAAAAGCGTCTGTAACATCAATCAATTTAACAAAGCATTTCGAATTTTTTTTAATGTTTGGCGTGTTAAAATTTTGATATTATTCAGTGGGGAGCTTTCACAGCTAGTTTTCGATAATATTTATGAGTGTTCGAAAAATCTTTCTATTGTAAACTAATAAATTACTGCAAATAAAATGTATAAATAATTTTGGTTTGAGCTAATGTGACTATTCATTCAGGAGGTCTCAAATTCGTAAGTTCATTAGTTTGTATTATTTATTAAAAAAACGTAGAGGGAACGAATGTGCAGATTTGTGCTTTGAACCTTGGAATTTTCCGATTGTAAAATAAGTTTTGGAAGAAGAGAAATTTTGTTTTGCCATAAAAAGGTCTATAATAGGCCCTTTGGAATTTTCGGCAGGTTATAACAAATTTTAGTTGAAACGTGCTTTTTGACAGCACTTGGTTTAATGGTGGAAAGTAATTGAGAGGATCAACGGTACTATTATGTACTATCAAGAGTTAAGATCGACGGGATTAAAAAAGTTTGACGCTTTTGACACATTAATTCTATTGCGGTTTAAAATAATCTAATGGATATAGATGAGGAAAGGATAATATTCATTTTCTTATGTTCAAGTTACTATGTAAAGTATCAATTATTACGTGTGGAGGTAAAGGGAATTGAAATTTTCATTACTGCTAACATGTATATATGTACGGTTTTTAGGTTTAGAAACCTTACAATTATTATAAAAGGTTTCATTTTTAAAAGCTTTTTTTACAAATACTATTAAACATTGATTATTAGATATTATAACATTTAATTTTTTACAGGCCTTCAGGCAGTCGCAATTGAAACTTTCCAATAACGGCAGCCAATATTTTAAACGTAAATAGGTCGTTTATAACATTTTCGCGTAAATCGATAAGTCGAACCAGTATGCATAAGAAATTCAAATAAAAAATTTGAGCTTTTAATGAATTCTTCCGGCAAACAGACCGGGTTATTGGACTCTTAGCGTACACTTAACGCTCTGAATTTCTTGCCCCGGCGGTAAAAAACTTTTAACATTCAAAAGATTACAAATTACATAAGGGCCTCTCGCGAGCTTAAAATATTTAGCGATCGTAAAAGTCTTTATTTGTCCCTCCTACGGCTCTCTGCAGCTCTTCTTTTTCCCTCCGACTACTCTCGTCCTTTAACTTTTTTATCTGCTCCTCGACAGCGACACCGTTCTCCCTCTTTCCGCGTATATATACATGTATACAGGCCACCTGCGGCGGCATTCCGAATGACCCGCTCGGCGAGGGGGGAGGGAGAGGGGACGACGGCGGGGGCGCTTTTTTCGCGCGTAGCTGACACGCGGAGGCTCGGGAGGTTTTAAAGTTCGCGCGACTTTTCGATAAAAACGGACATTGTTAGAATATTCCAAAGAATATTTCCGAGGTGCGGGAGAGCGGAGGGCTAGATAGGAAGAAATTGCAGCATACGAGGATAGGAAGCAGAAGTAGGATTAAAACTTTCTCATCGGCGCGGGATAATTAGTTTAGTTATTGGATCTTCGAGGTGAATTGCGAACTCAGCGAGTATTGCGCGTCACCTATATACCGAGAGAGACTGTGAGAGAGAGAGAGAGAGAGAGAGAGAGAGAGAGAGAGAGAGAGAGAGAGAGAGAGAGAGCACCCAGCAAGTTTCCAATTCGTGTCTACTGCCTCTAATCCATAGCTTTCTGCTTCTTGTCTTTTTCTCTTTCCTCTGCTCGATCTCGTTTAACCTGTCGCCTTCTTATTTCTTTTACTATCTGGCGGGCCGCTTTTTTTCCTTGGGCTCTGTTTTTCTTTCCCGACATCCTGGTTGAGTAGCCCAGGGACGGGATTAAAAAATTTCATCCGCGAGGTTTTGTGTGCTGCTGACGAGTGGATTGGGTAAATCGAAATGGTTATTTTAAAATCAATTCGCCCAATATCGCTCAAGTTTTTAAATCTGTAATTGGCTGTCGAAAAGTGGCATTTACTTCTGTTTGTTATTAATTTACAGAACGTTCAGAGTTTCTATTTCCAATCGAGAAATAATTATTCAAAACCAATTTCATTTACAAAGTAGTTAATTTTCAATATCGGTATTTTATAAATTTAATAATAGTTTTAAAATTATGAATGTTTGATATTAAATAAGTTTAATAAGATTTAGGATTAATTAAAAGTGAATGAATGTAATAATTTGATATTTAGCTTGAGAATAAAAAAAATTGATTAAAAAGATAAAAATTCTGAAATAAATTATAGAAAATAAAAATAGTTTTTTGTAAAATAGAGTTTGATTGAATAAAAATTTTAATTCCTGAAAAATTCACAATATGCAATTAAAAGTGCCATTAATTTTATAATAAAACCTATTAATTTTTCTTTTTCTATACTCTTATTCCGGATTTTTTCATTTCACTGGTATATACCTTTATTTATGACTAATTTTTTTCTGTTTGCCCGTCATCATTTAATCTTTTTTTTTTACGTAACTGTCGCTGAAATTATAGTATAACTGGCCATCGCGTACATTTATCGAACATTGCAGCAAACGGTAAGTGACTGGGTGCATTTAGAAACTTGTTTACTTTTTAAGCTTTAGCAATGAAACGCGCTAATTGAAAAGTGAAATGAAAAATTAAAAATGTAGCTGTTCGTTTGGCTTTTAGTGCGATTAAATATTACAACGATGCATTGGTCAGCGGATATTAATAAAAGTAAGCATAATTTCTGTAATAGCATCATTATAAAATATTGTACGAGCAAATTCAATATTACTTTATCCGCTTATTTCTAAATGGGCAATCGTAAAGCCGAAGTATTTGTTCAAATTGCGCTTTTGAAATACACGTTATTCGAATTTGAAAGCAAAACATTAAAATAACGCAGATAATCCAAAATTTAAAAATCAGCTTTATTTCACATTTATTCAATAATCTGCACTTTACATGCACTTTAGCAAAACTGTTACGGACAGATCCTAGAAAAGTTTAATAGTTGATTAATTTAAGAAAGCGAGAAAGACGCCAAGGC
>UCOL01004202.1:0-15560 GCA_900474335.1 Ormyrus nitidulus
GTCTGCTGCTCGTAAACGTCCTCGCCTTCGGCTCGGGCTAACTCGCCTTGACTTGTACTGCAAACTCCACACTCGGTCTAAAAAAGCCCACTTTACGCCCTTGGTACACAATATGCTATTTTCTTTGAAAAAGTGCTGCTGATATATTGCTGATGATTTCGTACGTAAATTAAATAATAATAATCTTTTTATAAAGCATTAAAGATAATATTAAAATACTTTTCCGATTAACTATTTCCAAAAAAATTGTAGATTTTTGCTTTAAATTTAATAATAGTACATAGCATGTATTTCCAATTACTTGGTATAGTTTGTTATTTTTACATGCAGTTTTTAAGAATTGTGGATGTACGAAAATTCCTCATCGATTTTTCCCCACGAAACTAAATAAAAAGTAAAAGAATCATGGATTTTTTTATATTTTCCGTTACAATGGACAATATTGCCCAAAAAATTTTAGAAATCCATTAAAATACGACAACAAAAAAGAAAGTTAATTCATTTCAATTTTGTTTTTAGCTAGCAGATCGGTAACAAATTTTGCCGAAAAAAAAAAATAAAAAAAAAAAATTTGCCGTACACTGGATTCCGTAAATATTTTGTTAAATAGTTTATTAACTTCCTTCTACTTTAAGAAATGAAAGTTCAATTCAATTCATTTAATTGAAGCTGCTACAAATGCATGTCTTATGTGACTCTTTAACAACTCGTCGTTTTTTAAAGAAAAATTTATCTATAATAAACCAAAACCATTATTATGTGAATACGATGGTAAAATTCTTACAGTGCACTGAGAATTTCTCATAAAAAGCTTATTGATAAACTATTTCCACCTTATCAACGAATTTCCCTGAAATCCCGAAGGAAAACAAAGGCGCTAGTTACCAACGAAGCACGAACTTGCCGATAGCATAATTGGATTAAAATGGCTTTCGCGAAGGTGCCTCTAATTTATCTCGCCGATAGACAAACACAACCACCGCTCGTTAAGCTGCAGTCTCGGTTGTAACGGGAGTCGTCCGGGAGAAAGCTCTCTCGCGAACAAAAAAAAGGCGCCGAACAAAAAAGTAATCAAGTTAGTGGAGGAATAAGTGCGGAGCTGCGAAAATAGTGGACCGCGCGTAGCCCCCTGGCTGGAGAGCGAAGAGTATACATTAGCAACGACTGGCGGATCGAGTAATGGCTCCGGAGCCACTTGTTGAAAGCAGAGACGGACGAAATATCGCTTCCCACTTCCTCCTTCGCCCGAGCTTTTTCCAGCTTTATGGCCGCCCGCTGCCTTTCCGCTTTTCTTGAGCGCCGCTGTGTCAAGACACTCTCGAACGTTTCATTAGGAGATCGTTAAAATTTATTGATAGCTTGTGTATAGTTAGTGTAAAGATTAGATTGGAAAGGTGGTAAAGAGCTTTCGAAGAAGCGCAAGAATATTTGTGAGAAATACTTTTACTTGCTTTTGGGTGCTTTTGCGTTCCTTTAAACTGTCTGCCTTCGTAATATAACGAAGTATATTTGAGTTCGTCGTTCTTTTGCGTTGCTACTTGAGCTTCAATCTTTTGATGTGTCGTCTATAAAGCGCATTATTTTATAAACGATTGAAAGATTAAAATATCAAATACGCTCAGTGAATACTTTCGCGTGTAATTTTCACTTAACTGCACGTGAAATGCATGAGCGTACCTGTGCTTTTTGCAGCTCAGTGTCCAATTAGGGACTCCAATTAAACTAATGAGTAAGATTTTCGCGTCGGGGTGTTCAGTTTTAACGCTCGCTGTTTTTCATAATAAAATTAAACAACCAATAGGTACACCACGGCGGCCGATTTAAACCCAGGTTATTTGGAGCATGAAAATTTACTAGCGCGGGAAGAGTAATTAATTAATGAATTTCAGGAAAATTGTAATTAATGCTCGACAACCTTTTCACACTCGTGTTTGTCACATCCGTTTTTACACGTCCTTTTACGTACCAATTACAAAATGACAAAATAATTATACCAAGAAGTGTTGCGAGCCCTTATTGCTCTCTATACGTAAAATTCAATTTACGTCCAACTAACATTTTTATATGCTCGGGAATCTTAACAAAGAGGTAATGAAGTAATAAGATATTCAAAGTGCAGCGGACTATTGCAATCCCCATTACAATTACGGCGGATCGCCAAAATAGCGATGATCAACGCCACATTGTAATCAAAATAATGGCGGAATAATTATGTTAATAGAACACAAATGCGTTTGATTTCAGTTTCGGTGATTACCGGCGAACATCAAAATCGCATCTGCAATGAATGAGCCACCCGGATAGCGGAGCCAACTTCGGTCAAACAGTCGCGCGAAAACGTCGAAACTCGGGTGATTAATAAGCAACGGAGTCGCGCGGCTTACTTTTACGGGGTGAGCTGCGAATTCCGAGCAGCAGTGCGGTCACTGTACCGTATCCTCGCTTCGCCGAGTGCTGGGAAGTTCACCGCCAACTGGGTGAGCAATTTCTCGCGCTCATTTTCGGGTATGCCGTCAATGCGTGAAATTTGAATTCGACAAGTTACGGAATTTCGGAAAGTGTGCGGTTACTTTTGGTTCGAATTGGTTCAAATCTTTTGGGGAATTAAAATATTAGATATTGGATAGTCATTTTTTATGATTGTTTTTGAAGTTTGAAGTATTTTTTAGAATTTGAGTATTTTTTTCATGAAATAATTGGAAAAATCGAATATATATATATATATATATACATAGTATTCATCTGCAACAGACTCTTAATACCTTTACAGAGGTTTTGAAACTATTTTTGCGAAATGAAATTTTAGTTTACTAGATAGAATATAGAAAAAGTGTAATTTAATTTTGAAAAAATGGTACTACAGAGATAAAATATTTAAACTTAACAAATATAACATTCCTTTTGTTCATTTGCTAGTTTACTAATTACTTTTTGATCAGATTTACAATGCACTTTATCAGTTATTTGCGTCAAAATCTAGTTGACATGTCCTTTAACTTTGACCTACATTACGATTTAAAATTTGGAACAGCAATAAAATCGAAAAAGTTGTTTCGAAAAAGATGATAGCTCCCTCGTAGCAAACGCAACTTTTTCCATCGGAGAACCCTTTTTAATCGTTGTCATTCGGGGTGCACCCTTAAAAAGTTTGTAAAGCACTTCAATCAAGCGATGACAAAACATAAAATATCCCATTCAAGGCGTCCTACATTCTTCTCCAAGACATTCTCCCCCATCCAATGAAGAAAAAACACGTCGTGAGACAGATAATTTTTTAACGGCAGAGCTCCTTTATTACGTTAATACAACAGTTGCGCCCCTCTCGCTGAAAATCTCAAAAGCAACCGCGTCGCTTGCGCAATTTGCGAGAGAGAATAAAATCGCCATCGGCGCTAATTAACTTGTGACATTGCCTTTACGAGCAGCAGAGGTCAGGTCTCGGCGACGATAAGCAGCCGAGGCACGCGCAAATTATTATTTTTGCTTTTTACCCGCGCGCGACTCGCAAAAGGACCGCGTAATCCTTCGCTCTTCGTCGTTAAGACTTTGCTCCGCAGACTCGTTTTAAGCTCGAGCTTTCAACCTTCTTTGTTCCGGGGGGGAGGGTGTATTTTATAGACGTGGCGCGGCCGTGAATTGCGCCGGGTGTTGCGCCACGATGCGGTAATAAAAGATGCTGCGGGCGCTTTAATTATTTTGTTGAATAAGTTTCGGGATGCAAAGTAATGCTTTTCTTTCCGCGGAGTGTTATAACTGTGTTTTCGAGTGGAAACGTTTTGTTTATGACCTTTTCCTGGCACGCTTCGTAATTCTTTTGTTTTTTTAAACTTTTTTAATGGTTTTAGATACTTTTGCGTTGAGTAATTAACAAAATTAAATCTTGGGCAAAAATGAAAATGTTGCTAAAAGAAAAAGCAGTGAAAGTCGCGCTTAAAAAGTTGCATTTCAATCGCACATTATGTAAACGTCAGTTTATTTTGAACATTTTTTAATAATTTTTTTCAGTTTGAAAAAATTTTTTTAATATTATAATATAATATTATAATATAATATTTTTTTTACATTTACAGTTTTGGAATGCAAGCTCTAAAAGCAATCCTGCAACTTGCGGTAAAAAACCATTTTTCACGCTTTATAACAATATTCAACCGTCTAGATATCGACATCTCACACTCGAAGGTATGTTTTTTTTTTTCCCGCTCCGAGCTATTTTTCAGCTGCGCGATTCATCACATTTGCCTCGACGCTCGAGAAGAAAACGCGCAAAACTCCGGGCCACCGCGCGTCCTTAATTTTTTTTTTCTTTCCCCCTTGTACTTACGCCGCCGCCGTCGTGATCGCGGCGCTCTTTATCCCAACATTTTACGACGCTCTCTCGCCTCCATTTGCGATTCGTCAGCATGGATTAATATCGACCGGGGAGGTCTCACTTTATCCCGCTGCGCGACAACGTACTTTACTTCTCCCTTTAGCTGCGGGGATTTGGAAAAGACGTTAACTGAGTGCGTGCGGCGGTGACGATGCTTTTTGTTAGGTTTCTTTTTTATTGAAAAGCATAAATTTCAGGGGTGATCAAAGATGAGGACGTAAAATGGTAGATAGATTTATGCTTGAAATGAATCGATTTTATAAAAGAAGAAAAAATAATGTGCATTCTGGTGAGTACCTCACGTTTAGAAATTTTATTAAAATTTTATTTATATTAAGAATTTTGCATCGGTTTAAGTGGATTAATTTATTTTGCAATTATAACAAGAAAGATAGCCGTATTTATTGTATTACTTGGTTGATTATTTAAGATCACAATAATAACTTTAAGAAAACATTTTAAATTTCATACACGAGTATACGTACATTTTTAACGCCTCAATTTTTTCCGCAAGAGCCTCGCACTTATACCCAGTTAGTATTTACAAACCAGCTCACTTGCCGACGCTCGAGAGCGATGTTTTCCTCTGACTGCGCAGTCTGAGAGTTTCTAACGCGCACCTTTTTGTTTTCCCTCCCCCCATTTTCCTTTGGCTCGAGAAACAAAAGAGTTTCCGGCAGTTCTTTCTGCTGTCAACTGCTGCTTATTGCTTTCGTGAAGGGGAAAAGACTTGGATTTTTCGTTTCGCTTTACGGGGATGGACTTTGCTTAAAACGATATTTCTGCTAGCTGTGATTTCCTTAGATTAGATTCGGGAATTTTTAGAATGATTTTTGTTTGTTTGTTTTGAATTGCTACTGAAAGGAAAGTCGTTAAAACGTAAAGCTACGATTTGTTTGTTTTTGTTAAAGAAAGTTTTAGCAAATATTAAAAAACAAATTTAAATTCTTTAGTGATAAAAAAGTAGTTTAGTCAGACATTAAAATATAATATATAAAACCTTTATAAAATAAAAATTTGTCGAGTATTACTTTGAAAGTGGATCAAACAATTTATTAATAGTTCAAAGAACGAAGTCTAAAAATAAATTGAACATAGTAATAAAAGTTATACACTTATGGTACACTGAGGCTGCTAATATAAATAGACTCGTGTAAACGAAGAACTTAACTCAATAGTCGGAACAATTCTGTAATGGCAATGTTCAATATTTATTTTGTGCGTCAAAATGTGTTATAGTTGAGTTTTACTTTCTACTTTCATCTAATTTTAAGTTTAAATGGAATGTAATTCCATTTGGATCTGTTAGACACATTTATAAATTCAAATCTTTAAAGAATATTATAAAGATTTTGACGTTACGGAATAGCGGTAATGTTTAAAAAAAAAGATTTCGGTTTTCAATATGATTCATGGTTGAGGTAGAATTTACAGATGCCGATCTTTTACGTAAAAGATGAATGTGGTAACTTTTTGGTGACGTATTAAAATAAATAAAACCAAAAAAGGGTTTATTTAAAAAGTTTCGTTGACCGCTTCAAGTATACTTTATTATAAAGGAAAAATATGACCGTTATCTGGGCATCGAGCATATCCTACACAAAGAAACTCTAAACGCGTTCGTTTTTATACAATATGTATTATATATATATAAATGTACAGAACTAATGGCGTGCAGAGTTTTTTCGTGTAGAATATGTTTAATCCCCCGTTATCTGTATTTCTTTAATTAACTCGAAAAAATAAAGAAAGGAGTTTCGCCGAGTTTCGCTTAATATTGTTACGAATAAATGCTGAGGTAGACGAGAAATAGGGCACCGGGCTTACCTCGGCTGGGAACATCAAACCCAGAACCTTCCGTTTTCGCGACGGATTCTCTTCCCCCTAAGCTATATGTATACCGATGCCTATGCACTTCTCTTCTCAAGTCCTCCTCTTATGGCCTACGAGATGCGCTCCGTAATCAGACCCCTTATGCGTTTTTAGTTTGCGCGCCGCGGTAATGCAGGAATCTGTTCTTCTGCTATTCCGAATTTTTGCGCGTGAGTTCGATCGCTGGATGAAGCACCAACCGATCAACCTCGCTTTATTAGTCATCACTGTTACGAATAAATGTGGAGGAGGACGAGAAAAAAGGCACCGGACTTACCTCGGCTGGGAATCGAACCCAGCAGGACCTTCCGTTTTCCATGACAATATAATTTTAAAATTATTTGAATAAACGCCTTTACATTGGAAAAATCAGTAAAGCAATGCTTTCTTTCTGAAAACCTTAATTTCAAAGAGTGTGCTTTCGTCGTAGAAAACATCTGCAAACACGTTTATATAGCTTTAGGTCACAAGTGTCGAGCAGCTCCCCACTTGAGAAGTATGAAATCTCGCGAAGCACGTCATTACTTCACAGCTCGTGATTTCCGAGCGCATTTCGTTAAAAAAAGTGGCACCTACGCCGAGGCACTCGATGCTATCGGTGAATGAAATCGCTGGAGCGCCGAGCGAACTGACACACGACGAGCGGGGGAGAAAGAGAAAGTAGAGCATGCATTTTATACGCGTTTTCTTTTACGAGATCGTAAATAATGCAAAATCTGCGTGCTTCCCACGTCGGTTCGGCGAAAAAGGCTGCTCCGCACAGACAGCTTGACCGCGGCTTATAAAGTCCGACGGGTGTTCATGCGGATCAAGTTCCCGGAGTTATTTTATAGCACTGATGTGTAAATTACTGCATTATTTGTTTGATAAAAGACCCGATTTGCGCATTGGGCACAATACAATGTCTTTATGATTGATGAATCTGTAAAATATTTACAACATGCAATTCAATAACGATTCGAGTTTGGCAAGCATATACAATTGTGTCTATTATTCACTTACTGTTTATCCACATATAAAAACTCTACCTGACTTCGCGATATTTTCATACAGATTTTAATTTAAAATTCGAATTATATTATTACAACATTTTTTACAGAGCTTGTAGTTTTAATAATGTTTTTTACAAGTTTAAACGATAAACTCACATGAATAAATTCACTTTGCCTTTCGGTTAAGTAGATTTCAACATGTTACACACATATTACTAGAGTTAAAACTAATGGGATACTTTCGGAGTAATATTTTTGAAATTTACATGATCGTATATTTGGTTGTAAAAAATAAATATTTACATAAAAATTCTTTTATAAGGTGCATGCATTAAAGTTTCATGATATCCGTAAATAAAAAGTTATTATGTTTCAAACTTATTTCCCGTATTTTTTATTAGCGTTTTTTATTTCAAGTATCCACTTGTATTTTCTTGCAATAAATATAAATCAACTGTTCGATTTCGAAGTTAAATTGTATTATGCAATTGAATGACGTTATGAATACTAAAGATTTTAAATATTTATGCGCATTATTTGATTTCAGTTTTCGTTTCAATGAGCAGTAAATAAGAAGTATAAAACGAAAAAGGTACAACAGCTGTATAAATATAAATGATTTCACTAATGCCAATATTAAGAAAAATAAATAAAAAGTTTCCATCATGAAATCTTTAATTTTCGACATTTCAACAACTATAAGTATAATAATATCATTTTAGTTGTGTTAAAATAAATGAGATATAATAAATTATCTTATCTTGTACATTAGAAAGAGGAATAATTTTTATGGAACCGAACATCTTTTATATTCAGTACTGAAGGCTCTATTTGCATCAAGTGAGCGGAAAAAAGTGGCGCTATCGCGATATCTTACTTAACCTGTTTTCGGCTTAACTCGCTCGTTGCGCCGTAAAATTGAATCTTCCTCCTCTGTTATGGAGAAAGCTGAATCTGCCACGTCTGTTCCACGAACGCATCCACTTTTTTTTTACTTTCGCTGCATAATCAAAACAGTTTTTTTCTTATGCAGCTGGTGGGTAGAGGATTGATTTGATTGAGGTAAAAGATCGATACTATATATGTTTTGACAGTTAAAATAAATAACTCTTAAATAAAAAAAGAAAAAAAAGAAAAAAAATTAATAATTATTGGTGCTATCCTATTTTGCAGAAGTGTACATAAATGTATTTCTAAAAAACGTATGCTTTATTTTAAATTATTACCCCTTAAAATTATCATATTAGATTTAATAATGTTAAGAAATTTTAAACTTGCTGTATATTACAGTAATTTGATTTATTTAAAAAATAAATGAAAATGGAAATGAAATTGTAATATCAGTACAATCCAGCATATAAACTTTTCAATTTTTCTATCATTTCTAAATATAAATTTCCAGTAATAGACTATTCCAAAAGTAATTTCAATTTCAATTAAATATATTTCAACAGATAAATTGCTGCGATTGAAAATGCTTTAATTATCCAACTACATCTTGCTAAAAACATCTTTTTTTTTATGTTGTAACAGCAAAAATAAAAATAATTCCAAAAACTCGGCACTTTTATCATAAAAAAAAAAAAAAAATACTTTTGACACGCGCGAGAAAAGATTTCGCCCCCTCGAACTAACCTCCTGTCGAAACCCCTCCAACATATTGGCAGCAGTTCTCAGCGTCGAGAGCTCGTGCCATGACGGATGTTGCCTCGAGACAGGACTAACATCCCCCTTCAGGATGACGAGTTTAATGCGGTAAATGAAAAACGGGGCTTCCTCTCGTTTCCACCCTCCTGTAATTTCGCGCAACGCCCAGCACATTGCGGTATCGGCTTCGCTCGGAACGGAAGGTCGCCGAGGGAAGTCTGGCGCGCACTTCGGCCTGACCCCCTTACATCTATCTCTCGAGCGGTTATAGCTCGGCGAGCTCGCAGCCGAAAGGAAGCTGCCGGGCGGGTCGGGGAAGTTGGGAGGTCTCGTTGCCGCGCATCGCCGGACGGATGGAGTGCCTTCCCGATAATTGCTAGCTTCGATCCTTCGAAAATTCTTGTCTTAGATCTGCCGAAGCGGGTCAAGTTGGCTACGCTAATTTCGCGTGATTTCGGTCGAGATTGCCGTTCGTTGGACTCAAGAGTTTTACGTACTGTTCCATTGTATTGGAGCTTATTGACTTTTGAAATATACAAAATGACGACGAAGAAAAGGCATTGTTATAAAAGAATTGTTGAGCTGCTTGATGCTACTGAGTTTTATCTAAAAATAATTATTTGAATACATCTCTCAAGTTATATAGTTTCTAAAAAGGGCGAGATCGTCGTCTTTCCGGTAACACCCGCCCTTTACTAAATATACCTCATCGTCAAACCGCGTATATGATAATGGAGCTTTCTATTAGCACAGATTTTACAGGTACCATCGCGAAACAGAATTACCCCCGCGTGCATTTGCCGACAGGAAATTATCCCTTTCTCTCGCAAATAACACCTCTCGCGACTATCTCATCACGGACGACTATTCAAAATCTACGCCGCGCCTCGTCGGATGGAAACAAGCAGAACAGCTCTCCCGGATAAGTCGAGACGCCGGTCTTCGGGCGGATAATAAAGTGGTAATGGATCGTACGTAGGATCGTCCGCAAGCTTCTTCAGCATCTCTCCCCCCCCCCCTCTCCTCCCCCATTCATGATCCCCGACAAGCTTCTGCCGCCGCGCCGTTGTAACTCAGACAATGCCCCGAGTAACGAGCTATTTTGTTTGGACGTGCTTGAACTCGCTCTCCGCCTCCGAGTGTTTTCGATCTGCCCGGTTCTTATCTGGTCGCCGATAAATTGTTGGAAGACTCCGTCGGGAGGCCACGTATTAGTGCTTTGTTACGGTGGGAGAAGGGAAGATGACACTAACGGCTCTTTAAACACTGACTTCTGATGATGCTTTACGTTGTTGGAGTAATTTGCCATGTCGGCGTGGAACAATTTTTTGCTTTTTTTTTTATTTAAAATTACAATTACTAATTCATAACGATCAAGTAGCTCAGATTTTTTGGTAATAAATAGTATTATTTATTTTGTAAAATGATTTACTATATTAGTTTGAAGAAAAATTATATTTTTAAAAACTGCTGTAAGTAGAGTAATCTGAAAACAGTCAGACATAAAATTTTTCAAGCAAACGTTTTCCAAAATTTCAATGTTTTTCTTTTTCTCAAGATACGCAGTCCGCAAACATAATTATTTCCGTCTTTCAGGCTCATTCTTCCGGCAAAAAACTTTTCAGTTATCAAAGGTCTGCCGGCCGCATAAAATTTACTCGCTCCGCACCGCAGGCCAGACGTTTCCCTCCGCTTTAATTCCCCTCCCCGGCCTCGTCCTTCTCCACGAGCTTATCTCCGAGGGCTCTCCGCGCCTCTGGCTCCTTACCATAAATTGATCTGCGTCCCACTGTTCCCCGTTGGTTTCGTGCATTTGTATCGGTTTTAAACGCTATTAAGACTCCGGGCTCTTGGCGTTACGAGATCGGGATAACGATCGCATTATGTCCCGGCGGACGAGCGGCGGCTCTCCCTTTTTGTTACGACGCGTTCGGCGGAGCTCTCAAGATGCGTTGTTTCTGTCGGAGCATTGTCTTGAATTACAATGTGAAGAGGGGTAAGGCTTCGCTCGATTTCAAAGTCGAAGGATGTGCCTTTTGTTTCGGTTTATTAATGGATTCAGTTTTTCTGATTTTTTTAACGCTCTGGCAGGCCGTCGAATATAAGTATTCTTTGCTGAATGGAAGCTTTAATTGGTTGACGTGTTATTAATTGTGAAATTCAAGTACTTTTATCAAAATTTTAACTAAAATAGTTTACGAATTTGCTTTTGAAGGAAGCATGTTAATATTCTGTGTACCAAAAACACTTGCAACAGAGGCACGTTATTTAGCATTAAAATTAAAAGCGTGTTATTATATGCGAGGAATTTAGTATGTTTTATGAAAGTGAAATGAATATAAAGCAACATTTCAAAACAGGAGGTTCCGAGAATTTCTGAAAGTGTTTACAGCATAATATTTGTGCACTCGGAGCACTGCCTATTTAATATACACATTTAAAGACAGAAATTAAAAACAAATAATCTGCACTAATTCATGACTTTAAATGAAAATAATATTTTTATAAAATTGCTACAAACAGCATTACGGATAACTGTGTAAATAAATTTCAGTTTACTCACCGTAACTTCTTTCTCCGTATTTACTTTCGTCTATGATATTGCAGAATCTCCGCCATACGGCAGTGTCAAACTTCTGGAACAAAAAGCAGAAAAAAGATACGTCACACACGCAGTGCACCGAGCAATTCCATCCCCGCAGAATCAGGCGCTCAACTTTATTGCTCCAAAGTCACGTACGCTTCACTTCCTAGGCATATGATGCGTCCTGCAATTTCACGACAAATCGCAGGAAAACTATCGCTCCACCTTCATTCGTCTCCGTAAATCTTACTTTCTTCCTTAGCAACGGGAGTTCACTGACCTCTGGTATACGAATGATTGCGCGCAGCAGGGAAATTGCGAGAAGGCTGCTAGGCATTCGCACTTTAGGGACGACTTTATTGCGCGTCTGTCGTACGTCCGTCTTTTACAACGCTGAAGTAAGTATACGTGTCTGTTTACGCCGTAGTGCGAGGGGCGCGATTGTATCGCTAAGTGGGGGAGAGGAAGGTATTGATAGAGAATTTTTTTGGAGGAGAGAATTTGTTCGTTTGCGCTGAAAGAGTTGCTTCTGGGGAAGTAATTGCGCTCGGGAAATAGAATTTTCTTTTGACGCTCGTGACTCTTTGAAGAGGAAACTTTTAACTCGTTAATCCTGGGAAGTTCGTAATTTTTGCTTGCCTTTTACTTGAAAAGTTACGGGGCGAGAGCTGCGATGAATCTCGGTTGAAATTGGCGCAATATAAATTTCGAGTATGGGTTTCAGCTGAACTTTCCATTTTGTAAATTTAAAACTTTTGGGTGGCTCATCTGTAAATAAAAATTATAAAAAGGAGCTGTACATTTTTTTAAAATGTTTTTTTTTTGCAAGTTTATTTAATGAATAAAGTAGCCATTTCAGAATATTTATTAGTTAGTAAAATATGCATTGTATTTTTTAAAGTTCACGAAGTTGCTATATATTCTTATATTTTTATTGCAGTCAGCTTGCAATACTTGTGAAAGGGTCTGTCAAATATCAAAACCCTCACAAATGATTTAGTTTCACGTCTTAGCTTAAAATTTCATGGAGAAAATGCAAACCCAAGAAGTAAAAGACTATAAAACGGTTGGAAAAAGAAGGTCTAAAGAAGGATAGGAAGACGAAATGAAGCAAGACAGAAAGTCCACGCCGTCCCAGGTGGGAATGAATAAAAGTTTTTGCGCGAAGCAAAAAAATAAACAAGCGAGAAAAGCATCTTGTCCAATGAAGTACACGAAAACGAGAGATAGTCACGGAGAAAAGAGAGAAAACGGCAAGGCGAAATAAAATACAGAAAGATGAGTAATAGCCCTCTTGTCCGCGAGTGAAGATGAAAAACGTATGGGGAAGTTCAGGCAACTCATTAGACAGCAAGGAAAGTGATAATAGTCGTTAGACACGATACTCGATACTCTCCGAAAAAGTTACGTTTTATTTGCCTTATAACTCTCACTGATTTCCCCTAATCCACTAAATTGTGACGCTTGCCCTCGCATTACTGCGCACTTACTTGTCGCTCTCTCCGGTTGTTACACACAAGTTCGCTCGGCAATTTAGTAGCTCGGCAACTTTTTTCGAGGCAGAGATTCTCATGTGCTGTATCAACAAGAAGATAAGAGGTGCTGCCTTCGTTTGCGTTTGGTGTTTTTCAAAATTATTAATTTGTACGATTGTTATGTCAATTTGAAATAATGACTAATATGTATAACTACGATTTTTGAGGTAAATTTTAAATTATTAGAAATGTAAATTTCTACGCCAGTGTAGTTTGTTCAACAAAATTATGATGTTAAAGTGGAAAGCTTAAACACGCATAATTTAAATGAAAAGTTTAACCCACATTTTGCTTGAAAAGCAAAATTCATGTTTCCATTAAGAATGTAATCATCGGAGTAAACAGAGTCGCAATGTACGTTTTATTTCGACAAAATCATAATTTTTAATCGATCCTGTTTCAATTAGAATGAATATGCTACTTACGTATACTTTACGTTTTTAATGCATATTTATAATGGTCGGCAAATTTTGCGATATCTGTGCGGCAGAGAAAAATGTGTAATTAAAAATTACTGAAGTAACAGGAAAGGTAATGTCTTTATTAATTTAAAATTTGAGAAGAATCAATAAACTTTTCAATAGTTAATTACACCTCGTATCGTGTTAGTTTAATTACTTGAGCAATAGCTATATCGTAAAAAGAAAAAGATTTAGAAATGTATTGGCTCAAAGTTAATTTTGTTGAAAATTGTCGAGTGTATAGATAAAACTTTCATTCGAATTGTAAGTTTGGAGATTTAACAACAAGATCATTACAAACTTATCCTAATACAAATTTTTACGTCAAATAAGGAAAATAAAGCGGTAAAGCTCCTTTATTGTAAACATATGACGTATTTTCTACAGTTTTAAATTGCAAAGCTTGTTTTTCACGTATTCACCCATCACTGAAATGTAATCTTGTAAGAAATTCGTTCAAAAAATTGCCACGAGTTCGGCTAAAAGAACACGAATAAAAACCTTAATCCGCTCAAATTTCGAAATGAACTGCAGAGCTTCATGGGCCATTAGTCAAATCAAAGAAACCTTGAAACAGAGATAACGGCCAGAAAAAGAAGGATAGGATAGGTATACCCATATCGATTTTCAGCACTGGCCAGCCTCACGCATCTGTATCCATAAAATATGAAAGCGAGCGATCAATATAAAAATAAAAAACCGGGGGGGGGGGGGATACCGGGGGGGGATCGAAGGCGGCTAACGCGAAAAAGTAAGAGAGTGAAAAGGCGCGAGGAAGGGGAAAGAAAAAGGTAACCGTAAATCTCGGCTACCCTCGTCAGAACGTCTCGACGAGCGAATAGATAGACGCCGCGGCGCTCTTGTCTGCTTCGTTCCTCACGAAAGGTAAGAGATCCTCTCCCGCGTATCTTTCTGCGTTTCCACTCTCCGGTTGCCGCCGCCGCTGCCTCCTCTGGATTTTATCGCCGTTAGACAAGCCAGTGAATAAAACCGTTTGTCACTGCGGAGAGCCGCGGGCTGCGTTATCTTTTCGCGGCGCAATGAACGATGATGCGTAAACGACGCCCGCGAGGTGATTAATTAAGCAGCTCCTCGAAGCGACGGGAATCGTAATTGGTTCTCAACGCGCATAATGAATTTATCTGTTTTTGGAGCGAAAAATTGTTTTCGCTTTATCGCCAAATTTTTGACGACCGCCTCTCCGCGGCTCTCCGTAATTAACAATACTCTTGCGTTCCGCGTAACGACGCGGTTTTACGCTCGAGCCCGGCAGTAAATGCCTCGTGAAATAAAGGCCAAATAGTAATTTTTGTCATTCTTTACTGCCGCGCATGAATAGCATTTATAGCACAATATTTTGCTTTTCGCGTTCTCTCGCGGTTCCATTACGACTTCCGTTTCAGGGATATAGTGGCGCGCATCGCGCTGCTTACCGTTTATCACTTTACTCCAATGCCAGCGCGACGACGGTGTTATTATATTCCGAGTGTATACGGTTATATACCTCACTTTGTTATTTCGCGTCTGTTAAGTACATCTTACCGCTCCCACGTTTTCTTATTTTTCATTTTCTTCGATTATGTCGCGGCTATTTTGCTTTTTAAATTCACTTTTGTGGATTCTTTTTTTCTTTTAATGCAATTGTTATGTTTATTGATGAAACTAAATTTTTAAAAGGAAAGAATTTGCTTGTGAAATAAATCAAGTTCTTTATTGTTTATTACTTGCATTCTTTATTATTTTCATACTGCAACGTATATGGTACTGAAACATGTTTTCTTTTATGTCAAGAGAATTACGTACCGACTAGGAATGCTTTTTTAATTTTGCGTAACTAAAAGAGAAATAGCGCGTAGATATATATCTTTCGTCCCTTCTTAAATTTCCCGTGTCACAGTCATCCCCTAGTCTTTATCTGTTGCATTTGTTTCCGTCTTTTTTTTGCGTCCCTTCCTATCTCTTCATCTTTTCTTTCGTCTCCCATCTTTCGTTCATTGAAATTTTTCACTTTCACAAAACAATCTGTTGAAATAAATGTTCAAATACAATGCATACAATGATGTATAAGAAAGTTGTATACTATTGCGTATGCGCAAGCGT
>UCOL01004203.1:0-15583 GCA_900474335.1 Ormyrus nitidulus
GTATTACTTTTATTTCAATCTGCGTACTGTTAAATTAATAGTATATTCAGTTGTGTCTATTTGACAGTACAGATTCTATTAAATCAATGAGAGTATCATTGAAGTATTAGAATATCAGTTAACTCAACTAAATTTTTTTCTCAGTGTATATTAAGAAACTATTAAATATTACATGGTCGCACAAAGTGCGTGTTGTCGAGCGAAGCGACCGGCAGAGAGTGAGTGATCGTTACAAGATTAGCCGAATGGGCTCGTTCAGCAGAGGGCGCTAATAAATAAAATTGGCAGTGCAGTTTTCTACCGCTATTAACAGGTTTGTTACCGAACTCCCGAATAAGTTTGGCGTTCTCCTCTAATCCCATTAGGTAAATTGTCGCGCGTAATTGCGCAGGAAGAAATAATTTACTCCGGCACAATAAAGACTTTGATTAACCCCGGCCATTAAATTTCGTGCTCCTCGGAACAGCGTTTCTTCGGCGCGAGAGCGTGCTTGCGCAGATGCCTCGCAAACGACCGCGCTATTAACTTACAAATAAACTTTAATGAAATGCTTATTATCGTCGCGCCGTAAAACGCTTAAAATCAATACGCTCTTATTAGCTTGTATTTAAAATAACTGGATATACAATTACAAAGCAGACAAGCGCAATTTAATTGCAAATCAATGGTTTCGCCGACCGGAGCCGTTAAATTAGCTGCGAAAAATGCGTCTTTCCTCGAGAAAATATTTTACGGCACACTTGACAAAGGCGATTACTTTATTTGCGGAAGCGCGTCGGGTTTTAGAGGAACGGAATCTCGCTTCATTAAATTAATTGAAGGTATAATCAGTTGAGATTGAGTGCTACTGTTACAGTGTCGAATACCGAAAAGATGTTCCCGAGAATTATGTAATCACTGATTAATAATTAATAAAAGGAGAGTATACGGGATAGGTGAACAATTAAAGACTTGGCTGCGGACGGCCGGCTGCAGGACCGACAGCCCTCTGAAAAGAGACGTCATTTATACAGAAAATAAAAAGAAGGCTTATCAATTGTAAGTAAAAGCTTAAAACGAGAACAGGAATTAACGACGCTATAAGGGCTCTTTTTTCTTAATAAATGAAAAGCAGTAAAGGAGCGCCTCGCGAGGACACACTCATCTCTCGATCGCAGCCATGAGAACGTCAATACTGTTTCCTAAGATTAATTAAATAAATACGGTTCACTAACTGAACTCGTATACTTTTTCATATCTGTGTACTGTCCATTTATGAGATTCAGTCGTGAATTAAAAACAAATCACACCAAATTCATTAGCTAATTTATCAAATCTCTAGCATTTAGGAAGCACATTATGTATTATTTGTTACTTAGTAATAATTTATAAATAATTACGTTCTCTTGTTTTTACAGGTGAGTATTGCATGAGCCTTTCTTTATCGTAAGTAACTTTTATCGTTTATTATAATAATAATCTTGAGCGAATAAAGAAGGTAAAACGTCTGAAAGAACAAACGTCCAAAGAAAACTGGTACGATTGAGATTGTCTTGCCGAGAACGAGTTGGCAGGCCAAGATTAGCGATAGAACATCTTTATCGCGGCGATTCGCGTCTATTATTCTCGAGATAATGTCAGGTGCGCAGCTCGCCGAAAAATCCCGCCGCAAAAACTCGAGCCTGCGGTAATATTATCGTGGCAAGAGATCCCCCGGTAGGCACGGCAGATACGCTGGGTTTTCTTTTTCGCGGTGGAAGGAAACTCAAAACCCTTCCATTTCTCAATTAGCGCTAACTGCGAGAGTCGACCGCGAGTTGACTCTTCGCTGCGAAATTGTTGAGTTTGTTATATCCTGAGATGAAAATACATCTTTTTCTCGTTTCCTTAGAGGAAATAATTTTTTTTTTTTCGCCGAAAACCTGCGCGATATTTGTTTTGTAAACCTTTCAAGAAAGTTCAGAATGAAATTTGTTATTTAATTACAAAACGAAAGAGTTGCGTAGCGACTTGAAAGTAAATTGAAAACTCTGTAAAGGCATTAAAATAGTGCTCACCAGGCCAGAAGATACTCCACGAAAGAATGAGAAATGAGAAGCTGATAGCCAAGAAGAATTTTACTACAATCTTGAACAGTCTTACCAATGCGGAGTTTTTCTACTGAAAAATTTCGTTTCTCTTATAAAGACGATAATCAGCGAAGGTCTGGAAATGTTGGAATATCTCTTCGCCGTATATTTACTCCAATTTATATCGGAATAAATTATGGCTGCAATATATGTAAAAAGGCTTCGATCCCGTTAACCGTTGCCAATGCGCGCTTTTACCCAGTAAGAAAGCCGGCGTTAGATAAGTACCAGAAACGGAGCCACGCAGTACTTTACACCCGTTTCGCGCAACTCAATTTGCCCGAAAGAATAAATGCTCCTTTTAAGCGCTTATCTGAAAAGCAAAAACCTCTATAATAAACGGACTTTTCCCTCCGACATAAGTTCCTTCTCCGTCGCGCAATGCCGTCTGCTCTCGCCGCTTTAATTATTCGCCCGTGTTACAGATCCTCGCTGACTTTCTACTGCTTTTTCCCTCCCCGATAAACGCGAGATTAAAAAGCGCGGCTCGATATATATATATATATATTTAAAGTCAGCGAGGCGGAAATTTAACGGTGCCGGGGTTCCGAGAACTGTCAAGGACGCGCTGGGTAAATCCCAACACGCGGATTCGTTAGGACTGTATAATATCGGAGGCCGAAACGCTGCAGCCAGCGCGCGCAGCTGTCGCCTCATTTTCTGCCGAGGGAGGGGGGGGGGGGAGGGCTCCTCCGTTTCCATTCAGGCAATGATTTATTTATGACGCGCCGGGAGAAAGCTGGCGAATCATTTTAATAGCGAGATTGACAATGATTTATAATTTATAGTTATGATGATTTTTCGCCGTCGCGAATACCCGACGAGGAATCGAGCGTGGAATTTTTAGAAAGGTGTAAAGCCAGCTCTCGGGGATTTTCTTTGGCTAACTGGAATACGTCCGCGATTTATTTATCGTTACGTAATGAATTTTAATATCGCTACGGGACTAATTTTGAGATAGTTCGCGCAGTCGCCGTTATTTATTAGTCGATTCACCGGGCTGCATAAGTTAATGGTTCAATTTTCAAAGGGAATTATTCGCTTTACTTATTATTCAATAAGGAGTCGGCAGTACGCGCGATTTAACTCGTTTGGAAAATTATCTGAACCACTTAAACTTTTTAAAAGTGCAAGAAAAACAGCTTATTATCAGCTTTCTGGCGCTGTTAAAGTGTTTACATATTTTTAATTTAGTTAATTATCGCATTGATATAAAATGCAGTGGTACATTTTACGTTGTCCAAAAAAAAAAACTTTTACCGTTATAATCACGCATGTTAATGCGTATTCTTTGAAATACCTTTCTTATTAATGCTTTTTATTGAAATAGATTTTTTTCATTCCATTGAAATTAATTTACACGAGCTGATTGAAGCAGGTGTCATTGATGATTTTTGTTGTGATAGATCTAAACAATCTTACCAATTGAAAAGACTGATAGATGTATGTCGTTTTACAAGTCCTCTTATCAAAGACATGTTTTACAGCGAACCAGTTAAGTTGATGCTTCAATTAAGCGCGGTTGAGCGATTGCCAAGATCATTGCGGTATCAAAATAATCAATAAAAAAATTTTTTTTTTTCTATACAGGATCTTTTGCTAATCTTTTTTTGGACTTTATTTCTTTCCTGGACGACAAAAAAGGAGTTCTCGTATTTTTCTGAAAATCATTGATTAATAACTTTGGAATTAATCAGTTTCTAATTCATTCCCGATTTTAAGCTGCAGCAGTCGCGGGCAAGTTTTTTTTTCAGCTTTCCAATGGCTCCCATAAACCCAGATTACACTGCACCCAGTCGCCGATCCTCGCGAACGGTAGCATTTTGCCCGCACGGTTGCTTATCGGAAATGGAAATTTCGCGATAAATGATCGGCGCGCGGATGGTAAATTTCTTTCTCTTTCGGCTTCTCGCAATTACTTAAGAGAGATTAATGTAGTAGCCGCGATTACGGCGGTGCGCCGCTTCGATAAGGATGAGGGTTTACTTTGATTTTTAAGGAAGCTAATGCGAGCTGGATTTTTTTTCGGAACGAGCTCGGGAAATGAGTAATGATTTTTCTATATAACAACGAACCGCAAGTAAGCGAAAGGTTCATTGTAATTGACATTTCTAATATATGGAAGTGCTTAAAACAAACGATACAAAATTAAGAAGAGCACTTAAACTTACGTGACGAAGCGATCTTGGCAAAGTAATCCGTTTCGAAACTCACCGCCTGAAATGTAAAAAAAAAATTTAACATTAGAGACGCGCAAGCGACTGATTAAGAAAAAAGGAAATTCTTCGCTTCGACTTTTCTAAAAAAGAAACTTCCATTCACGTCGTGCGCCGATCTAATTTAATTATTAAAACGTCTTTTAAACGCGGTGGATATTACAATAGGAATAACAATCATTCTTATCCATTTGTGCGCGCCTCTCTCTCTCTCTCTTCCGTTGGTGCTCTCGCAACGCTCGAGATGCGATCGGATTGTCGTCGATGATCGACGGTCGTCCCGCTCGGCGATGACGCGGAGTAATATCGCTGTGGAAACTGCCCCCTTGCCCTTATCGGAAAAATCCCATCCAAATACCAAGAGTGCTTTGAATCCCACCGCGGAAGAAAGGCAGCCAATCCAGATTGGACTCCATCTATTTATAATCGGCATCTCGATCGGGGCCCGCCGATAAAACGACGAGTCAATCGGATTTTTCCGCGCGCGGCCCCGCAAGAGTGCGTCAGAGCTCTCTCTCTCTCTCTCTCTCAACTACCGAATCATTTCGCCGATGCTTATCGCGAGAGCGCCGCGCTTCGCCGATCCGAATTGTCAATTAAGGGGCCGTGCGGATATAAATCGAGCGGGGTTTTGTGCGGCGCGCGGCGATGAACTTGTAACTGCACCGGCTGAAATGCGATATCGTCGGTTTATGCTCCCAATTGGATATTTTTTTTTTCGCGCTAAGCAGACCAGATGTAATTAGAGATACGATCAAAGACGCGCGGCGCTCGATCAATAATTCATAAATTTATGTATGTATATATGTATGCATCGTTTCCGCCGTTGCGGAAACGTGATTGAATTTCGATGGCTCGAAAATGATGGATCTAGTCGTGGAAGTACAATCACGTGCGACGGCAAGAATTCAGGAATTAATGGACGTTTCTCGAGAAAACAGATTGTACAAAGTGTTTTAACGAGATGCTAATTTTTTTTTTTTCACCTTCGATGCGAGCAGGATCTTTATGAATTTTATACTTTTATGGAAAATCAATGTCGCGTTGATCGAATAATTGGCTGCGATTCGAACGTTGCTTTAATCATACAAAGTCCGCTGGTAATTCATGTTTATGACTTTTAAAGTACTTTTATATTGTCGAATTTTATTAATAATACAGAATCCGAATTCTTCAAAACTTTACAAGAATAAATCATCCTCTTTATCAAACTATTTGGAAAAAATGCAGAGTGAAAATATGCAAGTGATAAACGAAGCAACATCGTCCATCCAAAGTAATAGACGTCCGACTGCACTTATCCAATTTATACCTCGCAGCAAGAAAAATAAGGGTGCAACATTGGCTGGCATTCTAAAAGCAACGTGCATTGCGATGCCTCTCATTATGGGATAACTACGAAGGCGAGCGCCTTCGCATAGTTTCCCTCTCCCTTTTTTCATTGGAGAAGGAAGCTAAACGTCCGAGTTAAACGTCGAAGGAAAGATAAGTGATGTTGGTGGACTAATCTTAATGGCTTTATATACTTCTGTTGCTTTGACATTTTTTATTAGTATTTTTAACAAGCAATAACTCAAAATTACATCGTTTTATTTGAATTTTTATAATAGTATTTGTAGGCGCAGCTTCGTAATAGCTCGATATGATTTTGCACAATGAGAGAGCCACTATACTCGGCTGGCGTCGGATTAACGTTACCCGCAGTAATTACTATAATGCTCGTACAAACGTAGCATTCAGTACGCTCTTACGAATTTGTGCCGTCTCCGCGCCAGGAAATTATAAAGCGCTCGGAGTAAAAGAAATTCACAACTTCCTACAATAAAACTGTAAACTTTACAGTTTCCTGAACGAGCCTCCACAGCAACAAGTCGCCGTTTATAACACACAACTCTTTTACTTAACAAAAACTCCCAAAAAAAGAAAAGATCTAAGTTCGATTCCCAGAGCGGCGATTCCAATATTCCTAGGAATATCAAAGGAGCCAGAAGTAAAGCGGCGACAATAGCGGACTCGATTTACGCCCGCGATGCTAATCGGGGCCGCGGTTAATTAATCGCGGCGTTTCGCCTCGCGCTTTTACGCGGGAAACAATGCGCCGCGCGCCGGCGGCTTTCGGCTGCAGATACGTATTGTAACAAGCGCCGCAAGCCCGCCGGTGTCGTAATGAACGCGGAGGACCAGACCGCCGCGCTGGAGGAAGGAAGCGAGCCATTGTCCGGTCCCCGTGCCTTACCCTATCCAGGAGAGACACGCTCTCGCTTAAGGGGCTGCACCTCTCATGTGGCTTGCTCGCTTTGACTTTTAATTTCAGGCTGACCTTCCGCGCGCCTGGTTATGGAAATTTCATATATATATATATATATACTAAATTAGCGGTACTCGGCCTTCGAGCCGAATTTCCGCCTTTTTAACTTCTTATGTACATTTATCTTTTAATTTCGTTTTGAGAAGCGTGCACTTTGTTGCGCAAAATTTTTAGCGTATAACTGCTATTTTGCATGTTTTACCCCTCCGTCTTTCCTTCATTTAATTCCTGCGGAGCGCGAAGAGAGTTCCATAATTTAATCTTAGAAACGGCGCAAATCGCGCGCGCGCCGCGGTAGTTATTATGATTTATTAAAAGGCTATTATTTTCAGGACAATAAAGCGCGCGCGGTTTTTCTGGGAATCGGGCGGGAATATTTCCATAGGGCACCACGCGCATTGTAAACGCGCGGAGAGACCGGCGGCGGCGGCAGCTGCGCGAGAGGCTGCCGCAGCTCTAATCGGATTCCGCGCAAGACTGGGAGGAATCGAGAGCGAGCTGCGCGCGGAGCTCTATTGTTTTCTCCGGAGCGCGAGAGAGAGAGAGAGAGCGACACACGCTGCGCGTATGATTTAGAGGGCGATTTCAAGACCGGTAGTGGGCAGCCGAGACGCGGGGCCTTCACTTGCCGCTATATTGCCGCGCGCAAAAATAGACGGATACATGCGACGCTTGGAACAAATTACGCTGGTGTACATGAAAAAAGTGTCCGATTTATGGCGCGGCCGCCGACTCGGATATTTTCATTGCTCGATTCCGCTGTTTTACTTGAGAGTATACAGTTTCTGACGTAATTTACGACGATTCGAAGGAGGATTTTTAAACGAAATCTCAAAGATTCGTATTGACACGCGAGCCCTCGTCTGAGCTTTTGAAAACAAACAATTACGACTTACTGCCGCTTCGCGTGGAAAAAGACGTAAATCCGCTTATCCCCGGGGAAAAATTGCCCGCCTGGCGGGGGGAAGCGTAAAGAGGAAAAAAAGAAAGAGAAAAAGTCGTCCGGGACTCGCGGGGAGGTTTGTTACTTTCCGTATAAACACGAGGCCGCGATTCTTAAAATTCTCTCGCTCGCTCGCGCTCGCAGGCAACATCGACAGAGGCGCAAGATACACGCATAAATGCATGCGCGCGAGAGCCGAGCTCGTGTCTTATGCAAATGCAGGCGGCGCGCGCGTATCTCTCTCTCTTTCTCTGAGCAAAAAGCGGAAATGCCCGCCGGGCAAAGAGAGCAACGAGCCCGCAAATGCATACATAAACCTTTCTCCGGAACCTCTTCCTTTTCCCCCTCGCGGCGATAAAGTAAGCGCGAGAGCGCTCCTCTTTCTTTTTTTTTTCTCTTCCTCGGTTAATAAGTTCCGAGCGGAGATGCGAGAGCCTTTAGTGTCCTTCGTGCCTGCCGAAGCCGTTTATTTTCTCTTTCGCGGAGAGAGAGAGAGAGAGAGAGAGAGAGCGGATTCTTGAAAAACTGCAAAATTATTAGCGGGGATTATTATTACTGAAAATTATGCGCCGGTTTATCACGTGCGCAGGGGCTAAAGGAAAAAGCTAATGAGCCTATTTTACACTGAATTTCGTCGTTAGTCTTTGCGCATTTCTATGAAGGAAATTGCCGCGGTAATTTTCCATTATCAATTTTCCCCCCGCGAAACAGTTTTTTCGTCGAAACGAGAGATCTTTTTTTTTTCCCCCAGCTACAAATCGCCCGCGGACACGGCAAAACTACGCGTCCCGCAAAGTATATATATATATATATATATCGGAAGGCTCGCCGCGGAAAAAGTACAAGCACAGACAGCGGACGCTCACTCTTAACGAGAGACAAACTCGTGGCCGAAGCTACTTAGAATCTCGCTCCTTCCCTCTTTGTGTTCGGTATCGAGCGGACGTATCTTCGCCTCTCGAACCGAGCGCTCCGGATTCCTAGCATTGTGAGGCGCAGCGCGGAGGAAGAGAGAGAGAGAGAGAGAGAGAGACAGAAAGAGAGAGAGAAAGAGAGGGCTCTGGACACGCGACCCGCATACGTATCTCACACAGCATGAAACGCTTATTCTCTCTCTCTCTCTGTTCCCTTCATCTTGCGGCTTTTTTGCTTGTTTGCCGCGCCGGCGAGCCCTCCTCTTTCTTTCTTTCGTCTTTGTAACTAGCGCGACGAGATCCGCGCAGCGACTCGGGAATGCTCCCTTTCTTTTTCTGCCCTCTTAATTACTCAATTTTCCATTTTCCGCGACGTCCATCTTCCCCCGGGGCTTCTCTCCGCGAACCGGCCCGTCCTACGATGTTACATTATCGAACGGAAATTCGTCGTCCAGAGAGAGATAAAAAAGAAGAGCGACAGCACGCTATTTATACCGTTGAGCTTTTCGACTTTACACGAGGCGCGCTTCGAGCGCGGCTTGTAACAATTACCTCGGACAAGCTCGAACGGCGCGATCATCTCCTCGGCGTCTGCCGAGCGAAAAACAATTATAGGCCCGGGATGACAAAGCAGGTCTAAAATACAGCTATGTCAATAGCAGGCTCTCTCTCTCTCTCTCTCTCTCTCTCTCTCTCTCTCTCTCTCTCTCTCGCGGGCGCAATTAAAAACGTCCCGGGCCGCGCACGCCGTAAACGCCAGGAAACGAGATTAGATTTTGAGCGACGTTTAGGAGGGATCCGAGCGATTTATGCGCGAGCGACGCCAGGAATCAATCTCGTCGCTCGCCGCGAGATTACACGGATCGCCGCGGAACTGTATCATTTGGGGATCCGCGGGAGAGGCTCTCCGTTGCTGCTGCCCTTCGGGCGCCTTTTCATCATCGACGGACTGTCACGAAACTCGAGCTTTCCACTTACTTCTCTCTCTCTCTCTTCCCCGGCGACTCTCGGGCGAATTATCTCGGGAGACTAATGGGGGGGGGGGGGGGGGGAGCTCTCGCGAGTGGCGCTTCGGGAACGAATGCGCACGCGAGCGAGACGATTAGCCGCGTGATATATTGTAATGAAAATAGGGACTGGCTCTCTCTCTCTCTCTCTCTGACGGACGGAGTGAAAGCGCTGCGCTTTTAGTTCGCTCGTAAATATTTTCGGAGAAATGCTGGATTGAAAATTCTTATATGTAGCTTCTCGACGAGGCAGTGAAAAAGGCTGCAGTGCGTAAAACGCTTAGCACTGCAATATTTATTCAATTTTTTGTACATTATCTTAACATTCATATACATTCTTGCAAAGAGGATCCAAAAAGTAGCTCAGTCGTGAAGCCGCATAAAAATCGATAAACGAGCATTATTAAACGCTCCTCAAATTAATTCGCACCGCGCGACCGGCGATCTAAACCGTAATCAATTAACCGTCCAGGTCGCGGTTTTGTTGCGTTATTAGAAGCAAGCGTTACGACAGGTGGTGAATCCCCGCCGAGGCGGGAAAACGCAGCTTTTCCCTCTTCGCAAAAAGGTGGACTATTAGTGAGAAAATTAATGACGCGGCGCTGATGGGCGCCGTTCTGCGGTAATAATGAGGTCGCGAGTCTCGGCGGCATCCATCGGCTCCGAAAATTAATTATCCTATAGTTATATATACTAGACCTTTTGTTGGCCCACGACGTTATTTGTATATTGAGTTTTTTGTCAAATACTGTGGAGGGTCTGTATAATTCCCACCACTAATAAATATTCGAAGAAAAGCTTAATTATATAGTTCTTCAACGCAGATCTGAATCGAAATACCTAAAACGTCCGACTTCCTATACGAAAACATAATTGCGCACGATTAGAGCGCGTAAATCGTAAATAAAGATGCCGCAACACCTGGACGCATAAATATCTCCCTCGTATAATAAAGCAAAAAGAGCTGACCGCAGCTAATAATAAATACATCGTCGATACGCGAAACAATTTAGCGACAGCCTCGCGCACGAACAGTAAATAACCTCGTCTAAGCAGGAAAAACGTCGTAATGGCCGCGCTCGTAAAGGATTCAATTGCCTTTTTCGAGGCGCTCCGACGTTAAATCGTGAAATATTACGGGCTGAAAAATCAGCCTCCTTCGGCCTCGACGTTTTCTTTCAGGTATTATATTGACGTTGATGAACAGCCGACGCCGGATTACTGTGATTAACGCTTTCGTAATTACGCGCCGAGCCCTTAAATTTTAGAGTTTATTCAAATAATTATTGTCATTTTAGGATTGACTCCCGGTAAACGCCTGCTACAATTTTTTTTCACTTTCCCTATACAGAAAGCGGTTTTCGAATACTTTTAAGTTTTCGATTACTACAATTATTTAAAGATTAATGTACAATGCTTTTATTCCGTCTTCTTATAGTAGGAAAATATCACCAGAATCATTAGCCTTCATGATCAAGTAGAATATTAAATAAAAAGACTGTCAGTTTCACCATCTATCGATGTATTTTGATTTTCCTTTTAAAAACTTGGACTACCAGCAAGAAAATTTACTACGTGCCATTAAACACCCGAAGAAAAATGGCGAAACGATTTAAAAAAAGGAATGAACAAAAATCCGATTCTTTTCCCAAAGCTCACCGTCGGCAAGCCATAGAGAAAGGCTTCTTCCCGAGAATCTTTAGTCGCGCTCGAGCCAGCAAAAACAAGCAAAGCGTCGGGCTTGGATAATTATGACAAACGCCGTCTCGGCCGCTTAGCCGGGCCGCTGGACACCTCGGCCGCTTCCTCCTCAAGGGGAGGGGGCAAGAGGAACAGCCGCGCTCGCGAACGCTGATTCTGAAATATGGGCCGTCGCGCGCAATTTTTCAGCTTGCAAATCGCCGCCGCGAACCCGCGTACACAGCTGGCCCCTAATCGTCTCGAGAAATTGTCACGGCCGCCTGCCCACGCTGCTCTGTGCGGAACGCCACCCGGGGACAGGCAGGCTCTCGTGCAATTATGCACCCGCCGCTGCACCGATATAATTAACGGAGGACTCGGTGCCTCGGGCTATTTCGTAAATGTATAGACGAGCGCTTGCATTCTTTTCATTTCAATATTAGTCGCGTAAATATATTGTAAAAAAGTTTTTAGTTTCCTTGTTTAGATGCGTTAATTTTTATTATATTATTTCAACCTATAATTATCGGATTCTTATTCGAGATATTTCGAAATATGAACACTAAAAAGTTTGACCGAAAATTAAGTCATAAATCCAATGTAAAACCGTGCTTGCAAGATTTGAAGAAACACCGATTGTTTATTAAATCTTTAGCTAAGAAACTGCATAACTTTTGACAAAATTGAGCATTAGACCGAATGGACGCCTGCTTCCTTCGCGTTTTATCATTAGACAACACGCCCAAAGTCGCGACAAAATCCGTGACCCAAATGTCGCGTGCTCCCCTCGTTAGTATGTCGCTCGAAACGGCGACAGAAATAAAGTCCAACGAAACTGAAGCAAAGGGCTTAATAACCGCCGAGTCAATGGCTCGTAAATGAAAATTCGTAATCGTAAACTGCTCCGACCGGTAGCGCACTTGTATTTATGTCGCGAGGAGCCCGTGCACTGAATACAATGCGCCCGGGACGTTAATTTTATTACTCGTTACTGCGGCGCGAGGGGCAGAGTTAACGTTCCGCTAATGCGCGCACTCGTTAAATTTCACGAGGCGTCTTAAAGGACGTGGGTGCAGTGTATACGCACATTGTAATCAATTGCCGGCTTTTATTTTTCATCAACTCGTAATCGAGCCCGGATTACGCGTCTTACATTTTTGTAAATATTTCTTTCACTACACTTACCGTACAATTTAGTGACGAAAATTAAAAATCACTTTACTAAATAAAGATAGTTTTGTAAACATTGAGGCACAGTTTGTAGTTTGTAAGTCTTTTTTGTAGTTGGTACCTACGAACAGACATCTGTGCATGTCCCTGTATAGGGATGTACTTGCGTAATTGGTTTTAAATCAATAAATAAATGAATAAATAAATCGAGGAGCCGAGCCTGCCCGAAAGTTCGAGGGAGACTTGAACCTTTGAAGTCTCGAAAAAGCAGCAACACCCTCGGACCCATGGTAGCCTATTGCAGCGCCGGTTGGCGCGCGATTCAATTAAAGGCCGCCTCGTCCGACTCGTCGTTGCATTATGGATGCACCGCGGAGCCGCGGCGAGCTTGCAGGCGCGTTGCTGCCGCGGCGAGGTCAGCTACGTCGTAGCCCTTCCGGTCCGCATAAAATTTTATTGCGTCGTTATTGCCCGCGCGCGCGCTTAATCGAGTCTGCGAGCGCAATGAAAGCGATCGCCCGAGAGGGAGAGAGAGTGAGCTTCTTTTTTTTCGCGATTTATGGAGCAGCCCGACGTCGGCCGCTCTTAACTAAATTCCCCGCCTAGGACATTGTTGCCCGAACGGGGGCTATCTATTCTCGTTATTAGATTGCTTCTAAAACTATGGGAGGCTTTTGCAACAAAAACGAGTCATTTTGCTTCTTTGACGATTGATTGAGAAATCGAACTTTGCGGCTTGTTATTTATGGCTGCAGTGTGATATGCTTCAAATGCTTCCTGTACAAAATCAACTGGTAAAACGGATGAATTATTTTAATGTACGTTGTTTATGATGAAAATCTATATACTCTCGAAACTCAAACTGATTCGTGTAATGAGGAAAAGTGTGCAAAAAGTGCCCTTAGAAATGTTCCACATTGAATTGTAATAAAATAAAAAGAGAAATCATTCAATTTTGCGCAAAATATCCTATTTGCTTCATTACCTTGAATTCGATATTAACTTATGACCCCATTTTTTTTTTTTTTTTTTATTTATTTATTGATGAGCTTTTAAATCTCAATTGAGACTTATTAGCTATACGTATACTTTACAGTACAGACAATAACAAAGTATTAAACATTAATTTGACAATCTTTTAGAAAATTATAAACGAGTTTACAGGCAGCAATGTTAAGTTTTTAAAGTAATTTCGACATAGTGGGAGGTATGGATATTTTGTCCTTCGAGAGATTTAGTTAAGTCTGGTCTTCGATGTTCTAATAAAGGACAATCCCAGACTATACGTAAACATACAATAAGTAAACGAGAGAGATTTACTTTACTAAGGAACCATGGTTTGTTCATGACCCCGATTTGTAATACGCGCAGCAGGTGGCGTATATTATTTTAGCTCTCAATTTAAACGTTACTCTTCCAATTCGAAATCTGCTCCGAAAGCACAAGGAGTCAGCAATATCGCAGTAGCAAAAAAAAAACAACTGTAGAAAATGCAATTGGAATTTTTCGCTCCAATCGACCCGCAGATCCCTGATCTCTCACTCGTCCCTTCGGCGCTCGGCTCGTTACACGGCGAACTTTTTGCTCGGCGCGACCACCTCGCGACGCTCTTTCGTGCGGCCGCGTAATTCAGGAAACGACGCTCGTTCGCGTGATTTAACGATGCCGCGACGCGGCCTGGCCTTTTTTTCCGCGGGAGGGGCTCTCGCGAGACAGGCGGAAAAACGAGCCGGCCAAGATTTACAATGCGAATCTCGCGGCGCTTAGCCGAAATCGGAATGCCGAAAACTATGTCGTTTCTTGCCGCCGCGTCGCTTTGAAATTCTTTTTCGCCGGACTCTCGCGGACTGCGGTTTCTTCAATATTTTGAGGAGGCGGAATTGTTTGGCGAAATTTAAGAGGTGACGCATGATGCTGTTTAAATTTTAGATAAAGGTAACGCGATTGCAAACTTTGAACTTTTGTAATTGTATGAAATAAAACAGTATAATTTTTAAAATCAGAAGTACCTGTCGAGGTGCAAACTGACTTTGCACATTTTCTTTTCTATTAAATAGCGGCTTACAATACGTTGACGTTCTGCAAATACGATAATAATTGCCAATTCATTCAAGCCACTCAATACTAATAAATTATTCATGCAGTAATTCTTGTAGTAAAGAAATTGTCGTCAACTCTTATAACGATCGGAGAAAGTGTTTAATCTATCTGATGAACTTAACCACAGCAGAAATATGTCTGAATAATAGTCTTAATTAATGTGAGTCCCTTTGCCTCTCACGTTGAAATACTACATTCTCATTAGAGCATATGTTCGAAAACATTACCATTAGCTGCTTGGCAGAAAGCTATCCTCTCATAAAAGTGAAGCACCGCATTCCTGATCATTTGAGCAACAATAAGTGCTACTTCTTGGATAATCCTTTGTCTTAATTCTTCCAAGTTTCTTGGTTGGGTTTTGTGAACCTTAGATGTACATCAATTAATCTTTAAGACACGCATCAATTAATTTTTTGGTACAAACTTTACAACTTTTTTGAAAAACCTTACAACAAGGTTTTTCATACTGCGACTTTCTTCGAGATTACGGAAATCCGATCCTGGAAAGATATTGAGGGGTATCGTTACTTTTATTACATCCTGTATAAAGTAAGGAGAACTTTTCCAATTAAAAAATAGAATAAATTTTTTGACTACAGATTCTGATTCTAGACGCGCTTATTTATTTCATTTTTTTATAATTTTTTAACAATTTTCCGCCAGCTTCTCCTAAAACTCTTACGTAATCTCTCTTACGTAATTCACAAAATCGACGTTAACTCGCTTCTGTTCATTTATCTGCTTATTTAACCCTCGGACACGCCTTATGTAAGAAACTCACTGTATTAATTGATAATTTGACGTCATTGAAAACCAGAGGTCCAAAAGGGGAAGCTTTTCCTCTCTACCGGTTCGTCCGTGGGGAAAGCGAGGTTTATAAGCCGAGGGTGAGAGTACATTACGCTACACTTTTCGATTGTGCTGCACGCAGAAGCGACGTAGGCCTGTGTTCGTCTAAAACTTGTAATTACATACAATTTACATACAATTTACAACATCCGAAGAATCCACAAAGGAAAATATAGTAAGACAAATTGTTAGTCTTCTTTTTTGCCTTTCTTGCTAAAAACTAGTAGGAATTTAATATAGTGCTAGAGAGAGAGAGAGGGAGAGAGGGAGAGAGGGAGAGAGGGAGAG
>UCOL01004204.1:0-15561 GCA_900474335.1 Ormyrus nitidulus
AGCCCATGCCTATTGTCTTAAAAACATAAATGCCTGTTCTCGCAGGGCCTCTTAGCTCAGAAGTGAGGAAACGCTGCCAGTGTGCAGATCTGGACAATATAACGTGTACTTAAATTTTCCATTTATAATAAATATATTTTTCTACTTATACACTACGAGTTCTTATTTCTACATATAACTTCAACACTAATATTTGTTGCAGAAAAAGAAAATAAAATTTAAAGTAGTTGGTAATCCTTTTTCTATTAATTAATAAGCGACTTCATTCTACAATCTTAAAATCGGTTTTAAATAAAATTTATTTTGAAGTTAATAACAAATGTAACAATAAAGGTGTCATAGAAAATATTAATATTACTAAGAAAGCATAAATTGTGAAATGTAGAAAATTTTTTTTCTTTTAATTATTTTCTGTAATTGTACCATTTATTATGTTGAATAAACCCATCAAATAATAAAGTATAGGAAAGCCTGGGTACATTACATTAAGAAAAGAAATTAGAGGAGAAGCTAGGAGGAGAAAAGATGTAATGGAAACTTTAAATCTAAAGAGAAAATAGCTGAATATAGTTGAAAATTTAAAACCAAATAGCTGAGAGAAAGAGAATAATGAAGGGAAAAAAAAGGAAAGCAGAATTAAAAAAAGAAAATATTCAAAAGGGCAAAGTGCAATAATTTATGATTTCTAAAAAGAGGAAGTACAAAATAAAAAGAACTATAGGAAGGATGGGAAGGCTGTAAAATTCTGAGGAAAAAACTGTTAAAAAGAAACCGTATCCATCTATCTGTTTTCTCATTGATGAACGTAAACATTTTAATGGTTTTTTTATCAAAATTAATGTATTTCTAGAACACATTTAAAAGTCCTTAATTGTGCCAATCATGTCAATCCTTCTTATTTATAATCCATCCAGCTATATATTATATACTTTCCACGCATGTTTATTTTTCTAATTCATACTTATTTCTTTTTGACAATTCGTTTTAGCCGTTATGTATTTAGAATTAGATATATTAAAAAAAATTAATACAGTATTTCCTTCAAAAAATAAAGAAATTAAAAAATAGAAATTATTTAGAAACAACGGATTTTAATATTTGTTAAAAATTGTAGATTTACGAAAAAAATAAGTCTTTAAAAGCATTATTTATTTAAGTCGCTTCATAAAAATTTACAAATAAAGGCTATAAAATAGTTATCAATATTATTATATAAAAAAATTATTTAACTTCATTACACTCAGATAATTAATACTGATTACATAATTGATTTCAGAGAATAATGACATTTAATAATCATCAATTTCCTTGAAAAAAAACAGCACATGTCAATATAAATGTATGTAAGTAACTGATAGCAATATGAAATGCTAAAAATAAAAAAAAGTACAGAATAAAGTTGAAGAACGATTGACAATCATTGTTTGAAGATATACTTAAGATTAAAAATGTAACTGAAGGTCTCTGATTGAAAAACAAAAAGGAAAATATTCAAAAGGGCCAAGTGCAATAAATTATGATTTTTAAAAAGGGGAAGTGCAAAATAAAAAGAACTATAGGAAGGATGGGAAGGCTGTAAAACTCTGAGGAAAAAACTGTCAATATTTAAAGCTTAAACGAAAAAAAATCAGTGCAATAATTTATGAATATCTAAGATGGAGAGGGTAAGTGCTAAATTAAAAAGAAATGCAATTATTAAAAAAAAAAAAAAAATGCAAACCATTATTTTACGCGAAGATGGCGGCGGATATGTGCCTGCCGTGCGTTGCCGCTTGCTCGAGAAAGCGGGCTTGGCGACTGTTGTGAGGGTGGCTGAACTATTAGCCTCTTTCTCCCTCTTCAATTGCGGCGTGCCTCCACCTCTAAGGCATTTATACAACGCACAAAAGGAACGGCGGAAAACAATCGAGCACGCGGAGCGCCAAATACATCGTGTAATGGCGGGCAGAGAACTGGCGCGCAAGATGGCTGCCCTTACCTCGCGCGCCACACGTCTCTCCCGCTTACACCGGGGGGAAAGCTCCTAACATGGCGAGCGCCACTCGTCACGTGGCGGATCGCGCGCGCAGCGCGTGGTGCGCAGCTCCGCTCTTTAGCAGCGCTCGCTCTATCTTTCTTCTCTCTCTCTCGCGATGGCTCAGCTGAGCCATCCCGTTACAGTATGTATTTATTTTTTTAAATATTTATCTATAATCTTTAAATATTCCCTAGTGTTGTGTCATTGATGGGTGTACGTATTTATTTGTTAAAAACTTGTTTCTAATAATTAAATTCTCCCCTGGGTCATGTGGAAGTTACATGTACGTATTTATTTTTTAAATATTTATTTATGATTATTCAATATTTCTCCGGGTTGATGGGTGTACGTATTTAATATTAAAAGAATTATTTCTAATCATTATAAAGCTTTACAAACTAAAAAGAATTATTTCTAATCATTATAAAGCTTTACAAACTGAAAAGAATTATTTCTAATCATTATAAAGCTTTTTACATAAACTAAAAAAAAATAATATCTTACTCATGATTTTCATTTACGAACTCGTTATCAATTACGATGGATGCTAATTTTGTTGAATATTTATCAAATTTTTTAAATTTTGTATTGTTAGTTTTGTCGAACTCATATGCAGCCAGAATCAATCGACCTTTTTGCGTTTTTAACAAAAGACTATAAATGAAATTTGAACTCTTCGAAGTTTCTGCAATTTCAATCATTTTTATAATTTTAATAAAAATTGTAAATAAGGTAATTAGAACAAATTAATTAATTTTAAGGGATCTTTCACCTTTATAAGTTTAAAATATATATTTTTAATGTTAATTAGAAAATTCTTTTAAAGATATAAGATCCACTTAAGGAGAGCTTTCATTTACAAATGTGTGTGCTTAAAAAAATGGTTATATTTATTATAATATATATATTTATTATAATAATTAAATTTATTATACCTTATGGTGTCGCTCTTTCTTGATGCACAGAAAAGAAAGACAAGAAGGCGAATATATCAAAACTTGAAGACCAAGGAAATATAAATGCACGTTGCTTGCTTAAAAATATCTTTTTTGAGCACAAACATTTATGAGTGAAAATTCTTGTTAACAACTAGTTCAAATAATAAAAAATACAAATTTAAAATGAACCATCAGTAGAAGTCTGTAAAGGAACTTGAGCTGCTTTTACACGTTTATTACTCTCTTCATTTGATTCTGTCAATGGTCTTTTAGGATTTGATTTGTTTTGGATTTGGTTCGGATCGGGCGTTGGGCGTCTTTGAGAAAAATGTAATACTTCATCAATATCACTTAGGTTTATAAAATTATTATCAGATACGTGAGTAGGATTAGTATCGCCACCAGGCGTTAAATTATAATAAGTTTTTTCATGAGAATCGTATTCATAATCATGCTGCCAATTATTAACTCTCACCAAATTTGCATTTGAAAAATTCAAATTAATCTCTGTAAATAAAAAAGTAAAGTTTTTTATATGCATACGTAAAAGCAATAACAAGCCTTCACAAAAAGCTAAAAACAGCCATCACCATTGTCAAATCCTAGATTTCCATTGCTACTTTCATTCATTATGATGGAATCTAATCAAGTAAAAAAGAAGGATAATGTGCAGATTGGGATGACACAGATTACTTAGTGGAATAAAAATAAACTGATTTTATTCAACTAACAGTAATATAAAAAAATATATAAAATATATAATATATAATATATTTATATCTATATTTAAATTCAAATATAGATATCAATCACTTTAAAACATAAAACTTTTTCAAACGCAAAACTTTTTCTTATGCATAACCTATGAATCTCAAAATAACTATTTATAAACTTCATCAAATGCGAATAAATTTACTGAATGATTTTTCTCACCTTTTTTATAAGCTTGCAATTAATTAAGTTTCTTCTATGCTTCCCTTTTTTACTAATGCGATGCTCTTCATTCGGCAATATTATATTTACCTTTCACTTCCAAACCAATTTGAATAACACGTATCGACGTTTGAAGTCTGAAGTGCGCAATTTAGGATTCGTACTTTTCATTTATAACTGGTGGAACAGTTTTTCGAAACTGGGTTTCTGGAGCGCCCAAGATCGAGTAACGAGTATTCGAAGAGGTTCGAGTATCAGGAATTCTAAATTAGATATCATCTTATTTTAAATTAGTTTTGTAGAATTTTAACTCATCGAGATTTCTCACGTCCGGACAATCTATTCATATTTACGAATCAAATTTCTTTCCGTGTGCTCGTGAGCGAGTGAGTGCATGTGGAAGGCATTCAACACTAACCACAGTTGATGACTGACTATGGAGATTACGACCACGTCACGATGAAGCGGGCAGAAGCCTTATGCCCTCCCCCCACCTCCCGCGAAGCAATGTTTGGTAGCAGTACCGCGGGGATCAAGGAATCAGAAGACAGAGCAAGGGAATCTTTATCGAGGGTCGATAAAGGTATCGGAGAGGATTCAGGTTACTTTTGGATGAGCTAATCTGATTGTAAAACGAACGGGTTTTAGTTGGTGTGAATGCAACACATAGTATCATTGGGTCAACAATGTCAACATACACACACACATCCATTGTTGTCGACGTTTCGCGAAATTATGAAAATTGGACGTATGTTTTTCGCTAAATTTAAATAAGCAAAAATCAATGAAATAAATTCGAAATCAGTGAAAACGTTCACATATTTAAATTTGTAAACGATTCTGACTCAAGAAGTGAGTAGTTTTTTAGGCTTGTTTTCAATTAAGTTTACACATGACTCTACTTGTTAATAATATCCTTATATATTCTTCCTTCCTTATTATAAAAATCCTCTTCGAGATTCTCTCGAATATCTCGGCGTGTATCGTAGTTGTTGAGATTATCGAATACGCTCGAGTTTATCGAATTATGATCTTTTATCAAAAAAAGATGAATAACAAATTTGAAATATCGGTGCACAATGTGCAAATGAGGCGTTTCGCGTCAACATTCCAAGCGAGGCGCGCTAGAGCAAAATGATGTTGTTTTCAGCTCGTAATTAAAGGACTAAAATTCACCTTAAAAAATTGATGATCAGGTGATTTCGATGTATTTTTTCTCAGCTTTCCGATGGTGTTATCAGTTTTCCAAAATTTATTTAATTTGACCTTGAAAAAACATAAAACGTGCTATATTTCAAAAATTACATTTTTAATATTTTTTTAACCTGTTAGATCGAAAGAGGAGAAAATTTTACATAATTATAGCCATTTTCTCGAGATAGGTTTTTTGATTTTTCCGGGATATTATTCAACAAACACAAGGCACTCGGTCAGTTTTGGCGCGCGGTGCGTGTGACTGCGCTGTCGGCGTGCGACCTGAGCTGCTTCGCTTACCATTTTTAGAATTTACGCTCCTAAGCTTTTATATTTTCAAGTCATTTTTACAACTTTCGTCTTTTTACGATTGAGGGTCCCGAAAGATAAAGGGGACGAAACGAAATTTCACCAAATAAGTATTGTCCAAGTACAATATTTTATCAAATTGCTTAAAATATAATTTGAAAAGTTGGCTTTAATAGAGAATTCCATTGCTTAATCTTTTTCCTATATAAACTATATTAATAATTTTATAGTTTATGAAATATTTGAACCAAAAGTTAGTTTTGCGCAAAAAAAATTTAATACTTTTTTCACTTCAACTCGTCATAACTTTTGTAAATATTCATATTTCTATTTCAAACTGTTACATGACATAAACTTCAATGCATCCCGCGTCTTTTAAGCACAATTACGATTTTTAATATCAAATATGGGCGATTTTTTATAAATATTACATAAAAAATTTCCTTTTATATTTTCAATTGAAAAAGTTGTGTTATAAAAGTTTAAGTTCCAAATTTTTAAGCATACCAAAATTTTCACAATGCTTTGAAGAAGTTTTATGGAAACTTTTAGCTTCTTAGCTCTTATTGTTTAAGAGCAGTGTTAATTTTTCTATGGGCGCGTGACGCGCTCGCTCTTACAAGCAAAAAAATAAACAAATGCATTGCACCGTAAAAAGAAAACCGTGTTCAAAGTTTGGACAAAATCGGTGATCCGGAACCCGTGCACTCTCCCAGTAAGAGTTCTATAAATTTTAATTTAAAGCACTGAACTATTCTCAATAAATGAGAGATGAATTCTTCGTACCCTCGAGTTTTTGAATCAGTAAAATTGGTAACTTTCAGATTCTTAAAGGGCCACTAAGTTTTTCTTGAAGAAGAATGAAGGAGAATTGTATCTCCCGGATTATGTGCCTGCAAAGGTTGGTGAAGTAAGCTAATGAAACGTTACTGATCTAATAAACAATTTATAACAAGAAACCTAGTGGCCTTCCAAAAATCTGGAAGCTAGCAAGTTTACTCATTCTTGATAAATAAAAACGGTAAATAAATTTTAACCTCAAATATGTAAACGAAATATCCGAAAAAAGCTTAAAGTTAGTTTTATTATTCAAATCTAAGTGTTTTATAAATATATAATCTTTTACCTAAATTCCATCGTCCATGATTGTCAGTAGTACAATCTACTTTGTTCAGCAAATTTCTTTGAAATTCATTTATGTTATCAGATTTCGGGAAACGACCTGATATTCCTGATATCACAACTCTATGGTGAGGTTTCTCTTTAGTTTGATCCGTCATTTTACCAATTTTGAACAAGATTCTATTTTTAAGGTGTTTGTGGTTTTTAAAACTAGCTTCCTGCTTTTTTTGTAGCTCGAACGACTTTATTTCAATGTGGAAACTTGACTGAGGAATAGCACACAATGGTCTTCACTTATTTATATAGATGAATACTGTTGAATATTGTAAGCGAAATTCGAGTAAACAAAGATTGTTCAAGTCGTACAGTCTGTGTCAAAAGTCAGTCGAGATATAAATCATTAGTAATAAAAATATTTTTTAATATTTTTGTTAACTTTTGCTTATTAAATGCTGAAAAGGTACTTAACCCTCTAAAGCCCAAAGTTACATTTTTTCATTATGACTTTATGTAGTTCCTTAAAATATAATTAATCTATCAATTTTGTTTTTGAAAATCACCTCCCCGACTATTTTTAAGTATGCTCTTTCAGAATCTGCCCTCAAAAATAAAAAAGAAGCACTTAAATATAATTTTTTTTCGATTTAAAATAAAAAATGACAATTTCCGACCTCCTTTTTTTTATAAAATTCATATTTTCTATGACTTTTAGTATCCCACATAGCACGAAATATTCCTGGAATATTCCTGGAATATGTGGAAGACAACATTGAAACCTACCAGTAATCTTTTATTCAAATATTCCTGGAATATTTATGTCCTCAAAATTTCTGATAAATAATTGATATTTTGCGACATATAATACTCCACTCGTATGATTGTTAGTAACTGTGCTCGGCCAAGAATCATATCTTTTCGCACTATAGTATCGAAAAATATCTACTTTGTATTCAAGCGCTTAAATTCTAATCGAGGAGATTAATGTGCGAAACACCGTTTAATTTGAAATTCTTTCATTTTGAATATTTAGCACTACACAAAGCACGAAGACTGAATAATAGAGTGTAATACTTATTAATTGTGTAAGCAATCTCACGTGTCAGATGAAATACTCATGTTTGATTTTCAATCGCTTAAGAAGTGTATAAATATGGAAACGAAAAGGAAACTATGCAGTAAGAATATTCACACGAAGTTGACTCGTATCGATTCTCTTAAAAGCTTGTTTACTATGTCCCTCTTTATTAGATTATTAATTTTAGAGTAGATGGTGGTAACTGCTCTAGAGATGGAGGCAGGGGACACAGGTTCTTTGAGTGTCTAAACGAAGTAATCCTGTGTTACCACTGAAAAAGATATGAGGGACATAAGGCAAACAACTGTCCATATAGAGAAGATAACGGAGGTAACTCTGGTTCCGGAAGACAAAGGTATAGTAATACCAAATTTATTAAAAGCGGTAGAAATGATAGAATTTTTAATAGAGGTGGTGAAAGATATCTTAAGCGATTTAACCTTTATAAAGATAAAGAAAATCAACCCGATACTAAAATATTTAGAGAAGAGGAAATGTAAAGTTAGGAGATGCCTAATAAGAGACGGAGCAGAACGAATAATATTAAATATACAGAACACAAATCAGAAAACGGAGAGGCAAATACAAATTTCTTATAAGTCAATTCGACGCCTCCTGTTCATGAAATTCCAACTCAGCCGAGAGTGTAGTAAGATCTCAATTGAAAATTTTACAGAATAAAGTTCTAATGAGTAAATCTGCGTAATAAAATTCTAACTGAAAATGTGCTGTAGTAAAATTCTAATTCGAAATTTCGCGCAATAAGAGTCTCATTCAAAATGAGTTCAACATCATTCTTGCAAATTAAAAATTCTATATAATACTAATTCGCGTAACAGAAGAATAAAATGTTTTCTCGAAATATCTGTGCATTATAATTCATGCTTACTCAAGCAATTAACGAAATTCAACAAACGTAATCTTTACAATAATGAATATAAACAAAATTAGTAATCAAGAAAACGACTTACGTTAATTTTAAGCATTTAAAAAAGTAAAGTGTACCTATTTCTCGAAAATCACATCACAGATACATTTCCCCCACGAGACTCGGAGCTACGGCTAGCAAGTAGCGCAAAAGGAAGGAAACTTTATTTTATTAATTACGCATGTGACAAGAAGTTTTAGTTTGCAGACTTCTTTAGTGCTACAGTTTAAAATGTAATTTCTTATATTTCGATATTATTTTTTACTTATTGCATTAAACGTTATCTGATTGTTAGAAATTCAGGAAGCACGTTTTACAGTTACGATTGGTGTTAAATTAGACATTTGCTTCTTTTTTACTTTTTCTGTTCAATAGTAGACGAAGCGAATTACTTCGTGTTGGTACTGAAAAATAAGAAAATTTTATAGGAAAATCGAAATACGAAATACTATACATAATTTTCTTAGCTTAAGCCTAAAGTCAAAAAAGTGTACCTACTTCTCGAAAATCACATCGCAGATACATTTCCCCCACGAGACTCGGAGCTCGGCTAGCAAGTGACGCGAAAGGAAGGCCTCCACGATAAACGCGAATCAGCAGAGCCGACGCTATCAACGAGCGATCCGTCGTCGATGGGAGCTCTAATAAACACGTTTATTACACGGGAGAGAAAAAAAGAGAAAATAATCAACTGAATTGGTAAATGCTTCAATGCGGGAGTTTAAAAGTAAAATAGAGACATATTGCACACTGTATCGAAAAACTCAGTACTTTTTAATAAATTTTAATCAAATACTTTACATTAATTAACATTAATATCGTTGTTCGTAGTTACACCATGAAATTACAGAAAATGTTCACTTAAGAATCTAAGATGAAAGCTTAACATAATTATTTTTAAATGCATAAAAAAGTTGTTTGAGTTATGCACAACAAAATAACTTTTAAACATAATTTATATTTAATTTTACGTTTAACAAACAAACTTTATAAAAGAATTTAACAAATTATAATAAATTAATTAGTTTCGTTCTTCAGTATCGTTTGATTTTACTTTTAAAGAATTGTAGTATTCGTGATATTGAAATGGTATTATATTACTTTTACAGAGAGAATCAAGATCTTTTTTCTTAGCTGCAGGAATTCCTTGCGTCTCAGTATACACTTGCATGAGATTATATTTTTTAACATTTATATGATTTTTTTCTTTACGTGTGACAAGGATTTCATAAGCTGACTGAGAATCGGTTTTATATTGCATTTGGTTACTATGCTCTTTTAAAATTACTACCTGTCTTATTCTTCAAATTCCTATAGGCACTGTAGATCTTTTAACTTTATTTATTACAGTTTTATTCCAATTTACTTTAGAAGATAGATTTTTAAACCCTACAAACCTCATACTGTGGTTTGGTTTGCTTAGCATTTTCTATTATTTTACACCATTCATCTTCAGTATAAATTTTCCTTCCCCGTGAATATCTTTCAATAGTCGCATGTACGGCATCGCCTTCGTTTTGTGTATGTCCCACCTCTAAAAATGTATGTTTTATATCTACATTATATTTTGCAGACGCAAAAACAAATAATGAAAAAATTGGTTTATTTTTATTTTGACCTGCGCAATTGTCAGACCAAAATAGAAAATTATTAATTCCAGTGGCCACTTTTTTTTCTATGTAGTTAAGTAGTAAACTAGCCACCTCATTAGATCCTCTTTTTGCTTCGCTCTCGTTCCATACATAGCATACTGCTTCGTGGTGTATGACATCGTAAATCGTAAAATTAAAAACTGATAGTTTTCTTTTATAATATAATGAACTAGCTTCACTTTTGGGCGTTGTTAATACCTTCTGAAAATCAAAGCAAACCATAACAGTATTTTTACTCGTTTTGGCAAATATTTTATCTTTTTCTTTCAGTTTCCTCGAACTCTCTTTATTTTCTATATGTTGTTCATATTTATCTTGAAGATTTTCCTGTTGGTCTTGCGTAGCATTTTTGAAACCTTCACAAATGTCACATTGATCTTTTTTAGGTTTATAAAATCCTATATTAAATCGCGTGTTAAATATGTCACAATAATGATGTTTACTTGCAACTTGCATATCATTAGTCTTTACCCATTCATGATACATTAAATACATGCGAGATAAATTTAAGTTTTCTTCAAGATACTCTCGATTGGTATCTTTTCTAGCATAATGAGAATCTACTCTTTGAAACATATTAATATGCTCAATTACACTCTGAGTTTTCCTTTCATTAACTCTTGGTCGAACCTTTGCTTTGCCTCTTTCATCTATAACTTTTGAATCTCCATTTCTTAATTTTTGAAACGCAGTATTTATTACTTGCTTACTTATGTTCAGAGTATTAATAAACATATTCTGGCAGACTGTAACTTGTTTATTTCTGCCACCAATTGTATAAATCCGCGAATAATTTCTTGCCCTCTTTTTGGCATTGTAAGTGTTTTTATTTGACTTTTCTTTCACATAGCGAAAAATGAAATCATACTTTCTACTATGCTCTTCTATACTCCAAAATTCTTTAAAAAACTTTTGTCTTATCTCATCGGGAAGTTTTTGCTCGCATTTAAATCTACACCCTGGCCCACAGGTCCGTTTCACTGATCGAGCTGGCACTGTTTTTTGGTTGTTGATTATTAATTAATAATTTCCCCAGGTTACGTGGTTGTTGGGATACAGTATATTTGTTTTAAATATTTGTTTGTAATAATTAAATTCTGTTTAATGAAACTGTTTTAAGAAACATATTCTTGACCTAAGTTTACTAATCTTTTTGTCACGTTTCTCTCCCATGTTTCAGGACGGCGGACTCTTTTTCTCGTTAGTTTTTCTGTAATAGTAGATTTTCGTTTCTTATTATTTGTTGAATCATTTTGTGTAGAATCACCACCACAATTAAAAACGTCTTCATTTTCATTATCTGGGCGTAAAGAATTATCACTATTTTCGCCTGAGGTTATAAATACATTATCTGTCTCCGTGTAGATCTCATTAAATAAATTCATACAGTTTTCTACATCGTTAAATTCATGTACAATTTCCTGAAGTGAATGATGTAATCCTGACGGCGGTGCATTCATAGATGCATTTTCAACGTCAGCGAGAATCTTTATGATTTGGATATCTTTATTAGCATCAAGGGTTGAATTAATTTCACCAATTTCATATTTTTCTTCGTTTTCTAAATTATTAATAATTTCTTGACTATCTATGTCATAAAGCCGTTTGTCTTGCAGCAAATCATGATCAGCTGTAAAAATGATTAGTTAATTTTAATTTCCTGACAATATAGTCCGTAATATATAAATGATTCACTGTAGCTACATAAAAAACGAAAAATATAAGTTATTCTGCAAAACGTAGGCAATAAACGAAATATAAATTATTCGACTTTACACTAAACTTGTGCGAATTAATTTATTTGTTTTAATTAAAAAAATTGCTAATTTTCGTTGCGTATGTATTCTTTTCTTGTAAATTTCATGAAAATTTGGTAAATTAATTCATAACTCAACTATCTTTTATTAATTTGTTTTTTTGCACAATGAAAATGAATCGTCACTTTTTAGGATAAAATAATTATGAAGTTAATAAAAATAAATATTGTAAGGTACTTGCCTGGTGAAGTTGCGCTTACAGAATCCATGTTTAATGAATAAAAAATACACAAGGAACAGCTGCTGTTAGAAAACAATTTCTATAATCTGTCTATAGATTATACGCTGACATTTCGAATTTGTTATTCAATTTTTTTTCCGAAAATCGAGAGCAACTTCAAGATTCGAAATCGATTTCGAATAAACACTCGAAATTCGATACGTCTCTCTATCGCTTAATTTATTATAAGGGATCCATAAAAATTAGCATTACAATTCAATGAACTTATGACATTTTCACTTGAACCTTCGGATTTGCGACGTACTTCTTTATACTACAACACACGATAATCTGTTGTCTCAATCGCTTAATTTATATAAAGGATCCATAAAATAAATGCTTGATACCACAATGAGTATAAGATGAAAACAGCATACGTATAATGAATCAATTCCGAACACTAAACATTTAACGGGAAAGAAAGAAAAATAAATTTTATACGGAGTACACCTTTCAAAGTTGAAGTATTATCTTTTAAACAGTAGGTACCTTTGATATATACGTTATACTATTCGAAAATACGCTATCGCCGAGTCCTTTTAGCAATAAACCGAGGGAGTAAGAAGGCCCGACAACCACGTAACCCGGGCGAGTATATAAACATTCCAATTATCGACTAAAGAAACATTTAGTTCGCATATTTTTTTATCGATCTCAACTATCGAAGATTGAAGAATTATTTACATTTCATCAGGTAAGAGTTATTTTGTTGTAACCAATATGTACTAAAAAAGTTATTAACAATAATAAAAAAGTAATAAAAACAATTTTAAATATATATTAGTTCTAATAATTCCGCTAAAAATATTTAGTTTTTTTATACCTTTTTATTAATTATAAACAATTCTTTAAGCAATAAATGAGTAGATCCGACAACCACGTAGGCCGGAGGAATATTTCAATATTATAAACAATTTTTTAAGCATTAATTGAGAAGGCTCAACAACGACGTAGCCCGATGGAATATTTCAAGATTGTAAATTGTTATTTAAGCAATAAATAAGTAGGCCCGACAAACCGTAGCCCGGGGAATTATTTATTAGTTATAAATAATTCTTTAAGCAATAAATGAATAGGCCCGACAACTGTGTAGCCCCTGGGAATATTTCAAGATTATAAACAATCCTTTAATCAATAAATGAATAGGCCCGACAACCACGTAGCCCGAGAGATTATAAACTGTTATTTAAGCAATAAATGAATAGGCTTGACAACCACTTAGCCCGGAGGAATATTTCAAATGTTAATTGTTATTTAAGCAATAAATAAGTAGGTCCGATAACTGCGTAGTCCGGGGAATTATTTATTAGTTAAAAATAATTCTTTAAGCAATAAATGTATAGGCCAGACAACTATGTAGCCCCTGGGAATATTTCAAAATTATAAACAATTCTTTAATCAATAAATGAATAAGCTCGACAACCACGTAGCCCGGGGGATTATAAATTGTTATTTAAGCAATAAATGAGTAGACTCGACAACCACGTAGCCCGAGGAAATTTTTATTAGTTATAAATAATTCTTTAAGCAATAAAAGATTATGCCCAACAATATCGTAGCCCGGGGGAATATTTATTATTTATAAACACTTCTTTTAGCAATGAATGACTAGTCCCGACAACCGCTTAGCCCGGGGAAGTATTTATTAATTATAAATAATTCTCTATGCAATAAATAAGTGGGCCCGACAACCACGTAGCTCGGTGGAGTACTTAATTGTTATAAACAAATATTTAAATAATAAATACGTAAGCCCAACAATCACGTGACCCGGGGGAGTATTTATTAATTATAAACAATATTTTAAGCAAAACATGAGTAGGCCCGATAACAACGTAACTCGGGGGATTTTAATTGCTATAAAAAAATATTTCAACAATAAATACCTAAGCCCAACAACCACGTGACCCGGGGGAAAGCATTAATAATAAATAGATAATTAAACAATAAACTGTACACACCACAACCACGTAACCTGGCGAAATTATTAATTAATAATAAACAATAAATTAAACAAATACTTTGTACACCCCTCAACTACAAAACCCGGGTGAAATCATTATTAATAAACCAATCATTAAACAATTAACCGTACATCCCTCAACCACGTAACCCGGGGGGAAACATTATTAATAAACTAATAATTAAACAATAAACCGTACACTCTTCAACCACGTAACCCGGAGAAATTATTACTTACAAGGGAAGGTCCCCAGATTATTAGCGCCCGGAGAGGTCTTATTAGGCGAACAGTGTTCTATGTGGTACCCAAGTTATGAATTTTCGCCGTTTTTACGTAATTTTTCACACGTGACTCGAGCAAGTTTTTGTTTTAACGTATAAAAAATATTGGTTCAAGCCAATTTTTAAATTGTGCTTGTGGAGTTATTTAATAAAATATAAGAGACCTTTTTTTTATTATCAGATGTAATGGCAAGTCAAATAATTTAAGTGTCACTTAAATTTGTTTCATTAACGATTTGAATACAATTAATGTTTAAATAGACAAAATTTAATTATTTGTTTATTATCAATGCTTTCCCCCGGATTACGTGATTGAGGGATATGGAGTTTATAACAATCAAATTTTCCCCCGGACTACGTAGGTGCCGGGCCTACTTACTTACTGTTTAAATATTTGTTTATAAAAATTAAATTCTCTCACGGGCTACGTAGGTGTCGGGCGAGGTGTCGGGCCTACTTACTTACTGTTTAAATATTTATTTATAAAAATTAAATTCTCCCCTTTATTTATTGTTTAAATAATTATTTATAATTATTAAAGACTTCCCCGGGCTATGTGATTGTTGGGTTTAGGTATTTATTGTTCAAAGAAATATGTATAATATTTAAATACTACTACCCGGGGTCATATGGTTGTTGGGTTTAAGTATTTATTGTTTAAAGAGCTTAAAAGAGCTTATAATTATTGATTGCGTGGTTTTTGGGCGAAAAACACATTCACTTAAAAGCACCTCCAGTTATTAAAAGAGTGAAAATTTCACTATTTTAGATTAAGAGAGTAATCAATGAATACTTCGACGGGCTACGTGTTGTCGGGCCTACTTATTTATTGCTTAAATAACAGTTTACAATCTTGAAATATTCCCCCGAGCTATGTGGTTGTTGGTTTATAATATTATATCTTATTTAGGTACACTTCACTTTTTTAAATGCTATGAGAGAAATTAGCTTGCGCAGCAGCAAGCTCAGGCAAGCCAGAGAGTCCGGCAGTGCCCCATCAGCTGCGCGACGGTTATGAGAGAGAGAGAGAATGAGAGTATGCATGAGTGTGAATTTTAGGGTGAAGCGCAACGAGAGAGCCGCGCAACAATCGAGACGGAGAACAATAGCAG